>CAUYQG010133684.1:0-19279 GCA_963574415.1 Tarsius wallacei | reverse complement strand
GTTTCTGTAGATCTTGATGCAAGGCAAAGACAAGCACAAGCACTTGCCTCACCTGAAAAACTGCCTTTCCTCCATGAAGATCGCTGACTTCAGGGCCACAAGTCCTACAACCTCAAGGAAGTCCACTATTCAGCATGGCTTCTCTTACTTCCCTTTCTTTCTTTCTTTCTCTCTCTCTCTCTTTCTCTCTCTCTCTCGCTTTCTCTCTCTCTCCCTCCCCCCCTTCCTTCCTTCCTTCCTTTCTTTTTTCTTTCTTGTTTCCTTTTTTTGTCATTGTTTCAAGTTGTCAGATTCTAACAGCAAGGCACAGGACAGGAACCTGGAACTGAACAGGGCTTGCTCAGCTCCACATACTGAACCTGAGGAAAATCATTTTATTTAAATCAGGTTATGAATGCGCAAGCACTCTGTAGGTTGGGGTGCCCTAGACAAGTGTTACCAATCATTGTTACCACTCGCCTTGGGAGCCTCAATTTCCCCACTGGAAAAGTAAGTCATTTTTGAAAGACAATTTCTAGAAGTCTCTTTGAGCTTTCAAACTCCTGCTTCATAATTCTTTGGTAGTTAGTTTCAACAAGATTTGCCATTGGAACCTGGAATTAGACTTCTTGGTGCTGGATTTTTTTTTTTTTTTTTTTTTTTTGCAGTACACTGAAAAGAGATCATGAAATTCTCGAGCATAATTCAAAACAGCATCAATTTGAATTTATTCTCATTATAAACTAAAAATGATGAACCATGTGCATCCCATGCTCTGCATTGGGAGGAACTGCATCCCAGAGCCCCCAGGGAGGAGCTGGAATTTTCTCTAGCTGGAGCCTCCAGCAGGAAACCAGGATTCCAGGGCATCTTTGTCCCTACTGTCCTGTCCTGAAGGCCAAGACAAACAGCCAACAGTCAACCCACCAAGGCAACGTATTGTTCTCTTCTCCTCATGCACAGGGCCAGCCCTGGGAGGAAGTCATGGCAATGCAGCAAAAACTTCCCATGATCAGTCAGACACAAGGAAGCAGCAGGAGGTGGAGTGGGAACTCTTCGCGAGTGAATGCACTTACTTCTTGGCCCATTTGTTGGTTCTTAAGATGGTAATGCTGGGCTTGATTTTTGTAGTAAATGGAAAATATTAATTTGATCCTTTGGGGACTTGTTTTCCTCTTCCATGCAAAGATGAAGAAGAGGGAGAAGGAGAAGAAGGAGAAAGGGATTTTTTTCTCCCTGCTCTTCCAGTAGATCTTTAAGAAAATCTTATTTATCACTTATTTTTGCTCATCCACTACTCAGCAATCTCTTCATTCTCTTCTTAGCATCAGATGAGTTCTCCTAAGTCAACTAGTCCCCTTCCCACCTGCCTTATTCCCCCGGCTCACACTGGAGTCAGGGAGCTCACACCCCCCAGCCAGTCCATCCTACCTGTGCTGGGCACCCCGTGGCAGCTCTTGTTCTCTCATGAGCAGTCCCAGGTAGATGCTTTTTACCAGCATCAGGGCCTTCATCGCAGATTTCTGGGGTGACCATCCACAGTAACCCATTGCCATTGGACTTCATAGTATAATCACAATGGCTTTAAGTCAGGGGTGCCCAAGGCTGCACAGTGCTGCAGCCCTGAGCTGGTGAGGCCCAGCAGACAACTCCTTCTAGAGGAACCATAGGGTAAGCGAGGGAGCCATAGGACGGTTTCCTCCCAAGACCACAGGGAGGACGGGCCATAAGTCTCCCCAGGTCTGCCCACAGCGCTTTGAAGCTTGGTTACTGTCTTCAAAACTAAAAGACACTGTGTTGACAGACCTGAGGTCAAGCCCTAGATCTGTCTTGACTGTCTTTAGGAGCTTAAGAAAGTCTAGTCCTCCATATTCTAAACCAAAGGCTGGCAAGCCTGTCCTGCAAAAGCCTGGACAGTCAATACTTTAGGCTTTGCAACATACAGAGGTTTTTTTTGCAACTCTTCAGCTCTGCCATTGCAGGACAAAAACAACCAGAGATCATATGTAAAAGAATGTGCAAGACTGCATCCCAAAAGGACATTATTGACCAAAAAAAAGATGGCAGCCAGACTTAGCACACAAGTTATGGTTTGACAATCCCTGTCCTAAGCTATAAAAGGGGAATGACAGAACCATCTCCAGTTATCCCATAAGACCATTATGATGATCAAATGAGTTTTTTTAAATCTATGCAAATGCCAATAATTTTCTTTAACATGTCTCATTAGTCACAGTACTAAAACTTTTATTTAGCAAAATTTAAACCACAAAGACACCCTATGAGAAAATTGAAATTTAGAGACTGTATCAGTCAGGATGTTTACAAGAACATGGAATAGACATCAGCTTAAATAATACAGTATTGTATTAGCACGTATGACTGTAAACTCCAGAGGTGGGAGAGAATTCAAAGTTGGTTTGATCAAGAGGCTCAAAATCAAGGAAAAAATGTCTTCCTATCTCTCATCCCTGCCTGCCATGGCATTAGCCTCATCCTTAGGTTGGCTTTTCTTGTAGTCACAAAATGTCTGCTGTCCTTGAGCTTGGGGAGGGAGAGAGAGAGAGAGAGAGAGGGAGCAAGAGAGAGAGAGAGAAGACAGGTAGACAGAAAACAGAGAGAAAGAGATCTTCTCAGTATCCATAGCAAAATCTAGAGATTCATACTGATTGGACTGGCTTAGGTCACATGCCACCCCAGCCAGATAAAAAAGGAATGTGCTAATTGGCTGAAGAGAGTCAAGGTTCACCCCTGGGAGTTGGCCATCTTGCCACATGGCACCTGTGAAGTATGCAGAAGAGGAGATGCTGAGGTGAAAACCAGGCTTTTTTGGCAGAGGAAAGCTTTGTGGCTTGGTGGTAACCAATAACTGTTCACTGCAGAGCACTGACCCCAGGCTGTACAGACTCCCTTGCCCTAATGAACACAGAACTTTCTATTCCATTGTAAGCTGCCCAAGCTTGACAAACTAGCATTTTCTGTTCAAGAAAAGATCAATTTGAGTTTATTTTTCAAATGCCCCAGTGTACATATGCACCTTCCTTTACACAGTCAATATGGGTTTCCCAAAGTGCTTGCAAATTGAAAATGTGTAACTCATACATTCAGTAAATATACTGGAGAACACAGTATTTTATTAAACGTCAAACATCTCTATAAAGCCAAGAATCTTACAGCAAAAAGAATATTTCTTTCAAGTTGTCCCAATTGTTCTGTAGTAATGAGTTCTGTTTCTTACAATTATCAGTTTTAAATGCTTGGATATTGACAGATTTCCAGACAACCAGTATGAGATGGATTTGAGAAACTCTAAGTCAGTGTTTCTCAGTATGTGACCTGCAGCCTCAGAAGCACTCAGGAACTTGTTAGAAACTCACACCCTCAGACCATCACAGCCGGGTCCTGGTTTAACAAGGCCTCCAGGTAATCCTGATGCAAGTTCAAGGACCACACACTGCACTAAGTAAATAATGCAGGAATGGGAATTGGAGGAGATTAGTCACCTAAAACCGTCTTTTAACCCCCCAAAATTCTTGAAAGAATCAGTCCCTATGTCCTCTGAGTGCTTCCCAGCTCATATATACAAAGTATTTCTGCTTCATAGATGGGTCTGTCTCCAGCTTCTAGAAAAAAGGATGAGGCGTCTCTAAGAAACGACTGTGGCTCCCTTTCCTGACTTGCTATGTATTTGGCTCCCCTGCTGTGTGAAAGCATCAGATCATGTAAAAATAACCTAAAGACTCCCTTCATATGTTCATGAATATTTAACACCCTATCCAAATTGAAACATTTTACCTGCTTTCGGATATTAAGTCATTAATTCTCTATTTAATTCTCTGAAAGTCAAGCATGCTGGGGTCTTTTGCAGAGGAAGGATGCAGGAGAACACAGCAGGCACATGCTTGTTCTCAAGTTAATGTCATTGGCAAGAAAGAACCTTTGGGATTTCTTTGACCCCTAAAGCAGAGGAAACCCATGCAGAAAGACTGGGTCCAAGAAGAATGTGGTTAGGAGTCACACAAGCAACATCTTCACACTGAAGAGCTCATTTCCTGCATGTTCTAGGAAGCTGAAAGGCCTTTGTTATTGAGCAAAATGTTTAAACCTTGGAAATACTGATTTTTTTCTTTTAATTTTAAATATCTTTTAAAAAAACACATTAAATATAAAATTGTATGCAAAATATATAAGAACAAAACACATGCAAGACCTCTATGCCCCAAAAGTACAAATATTTGCGAAAAAAAATTAAAGAAGGCTAAATAAATTAAGAGCTATAGCATTTAAAAATCACAACATTTTAAAAATGTCAATTCTCCCAAAATTGATCTATAGATTCAGTGTAATCTCAATTTTTAAAAAACTCTAATTATTTTTAGGGAAATACTGATTTATACATTATTTCATAAAGTTATACTCAGGAGGTTTATTTGTAATGTTCTTGCAAAGGGCATGGTTCAAAATTAAAAAGCAGAAATTAATATGCATTTATTTTTTTAAAAGTCTTTATGAATGCACTAAAATATCTTCAGACTCATGAGTTTCCTGGATGTGGACTCGTGGAGACTTTTTGCAAACCTGGAGGAGTTAATTCAGGTGAACCAAGTCAGAAGATGCCCGGAGCTATGTTTTAAAACTCACTGGAGGGCCATGAAATGTATGCTTGGTCTATTACAACTCTTACTCCACATTTAAATGTGAATGTACTTTATTTCTTATTCCATTTCCAGTCAGGACTTCAGGTTAGTAAGAAGTCTAAACATCCACTGACATCTTTCCAATAAATTGTAGATATTAGTTAACCTTCATTTTTCATGTTTCTGTGGCTATTTTAAAAGTAGATACATTCCTAAGATCTCTATCACTTCATACGTGTGAACAAATGTCTTCTTGCATTTATTATTATTATTATTATTAATATGAATCAGTATTGCCCAGGCTGGAGTGCAGTGGCAAAGTCACTGTCCACCACAGTCTTGACCTCCTGGGCTCAGGCAATCCTTCTACTTCAGTCTCCCAAGTAACTGGGACTACAGACTAATTTTTTTATTTTTTGTGGAGATGAGGTCTCCTATGTTGCCTCAGTTGATCTTGAACTCCTGGCCTCAAGCGATCCTCCTGCCTCAGCCTCCCAAAGTGCTAGGATTACAGGCATGAAACACCACGCCTGACTCTTCTCACATATATTATAAGTAAATAATATCTTTCCTCTTAAAAGGAAGAGAGATTGCAACAAGAACTTACAAGAAATGTTTATAAGAAAATATATATGGGAGAAAGGAGGAATTAAATCGTTGAGTTTTGCTAGGAGATAAATTTGAAATGGGAAGTATCTGCAAGAATGGCATTTGGAGTTCATCTGATGTTTATTCCTTACCCTGGGGGTATGCCCTCTTGTTTTTTCTTTCTCTCTGGCCATAGACAAGCTTTGGTTTTGTGAACAGTCTTTTCCGCATCATCAAGGACTGTGTAGATGCTTCTGAGACCCCAGCCCCAGTGGATTTTATTTCTGTGTTCACAAAGGCAAAATCCTCTGGGAGGGCTCAGCTCCGTGAAGTCAATCCGCCCACCTCCCAGAACAGCTGTTTCTATCTACCTGATTTTTCTTATTCCTGGGAAAGGTCTACCCACCTTTCCAAAGAGGAACCATCCCTTTCTCCGCCAATCAGGGTTTTCAAAAATAACTTGCAGATTCTGTTTTCCCATGATCACATCTCCTGTGTGGGTTTTATTAACACAAAAACCTGCATGCAAGGAAAAGCCATTTCCAAGTCTGTTTTTTAAATGACTTCCATTTAAAGCAATATTCATGGCAATAGTCTAGTGTAAGCTAATTACATGGTTCAGTTGTTCCTCTAACGAAAGTGCCAGTCTCTCAGGAAGAAACAAGATACCTCCAAAGCCTCAGCACCCTCGATAACATTTCTGTGTGTGAAATGAGAAAGGAGGAAAACCTGGAGCCCTGAATTGATAAATGCTAGTTATTTCTTGGGGAGATATGTGGGCCTCCTTCCCTGCTTTTTTACTTTAAGCTTTTAAATCCAGTTCCTATCTAGTCTTAGTTAGCAAGATTTGAATTCCTTCACTCTGTTTTTTAAAAAAACATAGATGGAGATTTATTGAGAATTTACTAAATGCTACATTTGGGTCTGATACTCTGTAGACAATAACATGCAAATCAGACAAGCTCCCTGCTCTTAAGGAATTTTTAGTGTAGTGGGAGAGAAATTCATCCAATAATGACACTAATTATATCATTAAATTAGATACATATTTTGGGGGGGAAAGGAACAGAGACATTATTTTTTTTCTTATATTTATTTTTTGTAGAGATGGGGTCTCACTATGTTGCACAGGCTGGTCTTGAACTCCGAGGCTCAAGCTATCCTCCTGCCTCAGCCTTGGAGTAGGTGGGACTATAGGCACATGCCACATACCTGGTGAATTCTCCTTATTTTTGCAGAGACGAGTTCTCGCCATGTTGTCCCGCTCGCTGTAGTGATCACATTACCAGCAAGTGTATCTTCCATCTCTGATTTCACTACATTGGGATAGGATTGGAAATTCCTTGACAAGGACCATCATTAATACTATATTAATTAACAAGTCTATCAATGGCAAATGGGGTTAGCCACATGGTAGACCCCATGGATCCTGAAGAGAGCGCCTGTTAGGATTGAACCAGAAAACATGGTGTTCGGTATTTCTGAAGAGAAAACGGATAATTGTCATCCCCGTGAAAGATGCCTAATGAGATGGTGGTGTCTTTGTGGTGTGCTCAGTCTGCCCATTGGATGCCAAAACTGATACTCTACCTTATTCTAAGATGGATTTGAGGTGGCTTACAAATGTGTCATCATCCTAGCAAGTGTAAGACATTACATAAGAATAATGAAGAAAAGGACTGGTAGCCTTAGACTAGGTGAAATTCCTGAACAAAACTCATGCTACTACACACTTTTGTAGAGGTGTCTGCAGTTTCTACACGTTGGAAATCGGCAGCATTAAATGAATGGATAGCTTTGAGGCCCACTGGATGGAAAGTTAAAGGTCGTCACTTTCACCACTTACTGTCCACACAGGCTTTACACAGTCCAACAGGGTTTCTGAAATCAAAGACAGTGTTTGTTATAGGTGCCATGAGGAGGGTGGGGCCTCAATAAAGCTTAAAGAGAAAAAAAAAGGGTGAATTAAGTCAAGACATCCCACATGGAATATTCTTTAAGTACAGGGAAGAAATGACCATTGAATGAGGAGCTGGTTGTCTGTGAGGAGAACACCAGGCTTTCAAGAAGAATGTTTGTGGTAGAGATTACCTGTTTACGTCTGTGCATTCATAGCTCCCTGACTCATTCTGGCATTCCCTCACCTCTTCCATGTTCTAGTTCAGAATAAAAGTGAAGAGAAGAGAGAGTCAGTGAGGCTCAGTCCTCTCCCTCACTTGTGATCATTCTGTCTTCTCAGCAGCGTTTCCACAGCAGCCTCTGTTGGAGCCCCCAGTCCTACTGCCTGGACCACTCAGTTGCTGTCTTTCATCGTGAGTGCCTGAGGCAGAGAGATGACGTTGGAATTTACTTAAAAGTAAAGTACTATTCTCTTTCTTATTTTTTCCTCTCTTCAGGGGTACCAGGTGTGGGAAATTATTATACCCAAATTAAATGGGAAAGAAGGAAAACAAATGATCAACAATCTGTCTTGATTACAAATCTGCTTTCCCCCTATAGCCGCCATCCACCACACACTTAGGAATTTTAAACGGCACATCTGGAAATGTTATATCCTCTGATATCCTTCTGGAAATGTTGGCTGGGTCTTAAAAATGTCTTATTTGTAGTAGCAACTGGCACACTGGAAGGAGAAAAACAGAGTAAGAACCTGAGCTGTGTTTGTGATGGAGTTTTGGCTCTGGTAGGACTTAGTCCCAGCACCAAAACTCAGTCCCCATTTCCACTATGGACCACGTCACAGAGCCCGGGTAAGTGTTGCCCCTGGACTTATGCAACTCAGCCACTCTGGGTCCCAAGGCGTTAAAGTAAGAAATTTCTGCTCAGGTCCTTCAGCATTTTCTAGAAGGCAAACCTGGCACCAATTTTCCTCAACTCCCTAGCTCTGTTGACCCCTCCTTTGACATTTCTTTAGTCTGAACTGAGCCCATTCAGTAAAGGCCAGAGAACTTTTGGGAGAACACAGTCCAAGTCTTTCCAGAAAGCCAGGTCTTCCTGCAGCTGCAAGAAGTCCCTGCCAGGGCAGAACCTCGGAGGCTTGGGAGGGAGGCCGCCACGGGTCCCGCTGACTCAGCCATGAGTCTGTGGACTTCTGCACGGCCTCGATGTGCAATAAGCCCGGGCGTGGCGTGGATGAGGGGAGAGAAATGACCTTGGGAAAGAGACTTGGCCCTATTTTTGTAGCGTCAGCCTTGCAGTGTTTTCTTTGCTACTCATACTGAAAACTGAAAGCTCATTAAATACTTGAATAGTCATGCTGCATATATTTTCCTGGAAGCTGATGGACAATACTCTTAGCTCGGTGCCCAGACTGGAAGAATCTGGGTCTGGTTCTCTCCCTTCTAAGCTAGGGGAAAGAGAGACAGATTAATTTAACAAGGTCCAGCCACCACTTCCAAATAACTGTGGAAAGTTCCAGATCCATGTATTTTCAGCCAAATGATTTTCAACAAATGCACTAAAAACATCCACCTGGGAAAGTATACCTCGATTGGATAACCACATGCAGAGGAATGAAGCTGAACCCCTGTCTCAGTGTACCCAAAAACCAGCTCAAAAGGGACCAAAGACATAAATGTAAGGGCTGAATCTATGAAACTACTAGAAGAAAACATAGGCGAAGCACCAAATAATCTTATTAAAAAGTGGGCAAAGGGCCGGGAGCAGTGGCTCACACCCATAATCTGACCACTTTGGGAGGCGGAGGTGAGAGAATTGCCTGAATCCAGGGGTTCAAGACCAGCCTGGGCAACTTGGCGTGACCTCATCTCTACAATAATTCAAAAAATTAGCTGGGCGTGGTGGC
Organism: Tarsius wallacei; assembly: GCA_963574415.1. Lineage (NCBI taxonomy): Eukaryota > Metazoa > Chordata > Mammalia > Primates > Tarsiidae > Tarsius > Tarsius wallacei. The sequence continues at coordinate 10,270 of CAUYQG010133684.1, read as the reverse complement.
GCATACCTGTAGTTCCTTCTACTTGGAAGGCTGAGGCAGAAGGATCACCTGAACTCAGCAGGTCGAGGCTACAGTGGCCGTGAGCATGCCACTGCACTCCAGCCTGGGCAACAGAATGAGACTCTGACTCAAAAAAAAAAAAAAAAAAAGTGAGCAAAGGATCTGAATAGCCATTTCTCAAAAGAAGATATATATATGGCCCACAGGTATATGGACAAAATGCTCAACATCATCAATCACCTGGGAGATGCTAGTCAAAGCCATAGTGAGACATCACCTCATCTCAGTTTAAAAAATAACAAGCTGGCAAGTATGTGAAGAGCAGGCAACTCGTGCATTGTTGGTAGGAAGGTAAATTAGTGCAGCCATTATGGAAAACAGGATGGAGGTTTCTCCAAAAACTAAAAATAGAACTACCATAGAATCCAGCAATCCCATTACTAGGTATTTATCCAAAGCAAAGGAAATCAGTACCTCAGGGGTACCTGCACCCCCATGTTAATTACAGCACTATTCACAATAGCCAAGATATGGAATCAACCCAAGTATCTGTCAACAGATGAGTGAATAAAGAAAATGTAGTGTATATGCCCAGTGGAATATTATTTAGTCATACAAAGCAATGAAATCTGGCCCATTTACAGCAACATGGATGGAACTAGAAGTCATTTTGTTACATGAAGTAAGCCAGGCACAGAAAAACAAATATCCCATGTTCTGACTCTGACTGTGGGGATACCCCCCAAAACAGAATTATCTTTTGGAGAGTGGGCCTCTTGTAACACAGGCTTCCTCTGCTGGGTAAGTGTTCTAGGAGCCCATTGGCATCAGCGTTGTTGTGAGAGTTTCTGTTGTTCAGCTTCTGCAAATTTTTTTGGAACTTCTTCCAACGCACTTGCCTATTTCATGATGGGTGATTTACAAGTGAACCTGCCCACACCATGCTGAGTGCTCAGCAATTTTTGACCAAAAACAGGATGACCTCCGTGTCCCACCCTCCCTATTCACCTGATCTCACCCCAAGAGACTTTTTGTTTCCCTCGATGAAAAAAGTCCTCAAAGGGAAACGTTTGAGGTGAAACAAAAAATGGTGGCAGAAGCACTAAAAGACATCAAAATGGACAAATTTTAAAACTGTTTTGAGCAATGGGAAAAGTGTCTCAGTAGGTGCATTGCATCAAATGGAGAGAACTTTGGGGGTGACAAGTTTAAACATGTAAGAATAAATGCACAATTTTTTATAAATAAATTCTGGGTTGCCTTGGGTCCCCCCTCCCTGTGGGAGCTAAACAGTTGACCTCATGGAGGTGGAGAGAGGATTGTGGCTAATGGGGGCCAGGAAGAGGGAGGGGAGAGGAAGGGAGGTTGACTGACGGGTACAAACACAGAGCTAGGTAGAAGGACTAAGTCCAATGTTCAATAGCACAGTAGTGTTACAGTTAACAGTAATGCATTGTGTATTTCAAAATAACTAGAAGAAAACATCTGAAACATTCTTAACACAAATAAATGACCAGTGTTTGAGATGATGAATTTTCTAAATATGCTGATATGACCATGATTTATTATATGCATGTATCGAAATATCACCTGTACCCATAAATATGTATATTTACTACATATCAATTTAAAAGAGGTATATATATATATATATATAATATATGAAACAGATGCTATCTATATAATATACACATCTCAATCATTTGAAGATATTACAGGAAGCTGAAATGCTGTTCTGACAACAGCGCACTTTTTTTTTTTTAGTCAGTGTCTTACTGTGTCACCCAGGCTAGAGTGCAGTGGCATGATCATGGCTCACTGTAGCCTTGACCTCCTAGGCTCAGACAATCCTTCTGCCTCAGCCTCCCGAGCAGCTGGGACTACAGGTATGCACCATCATGCCCAGCTAATTTTTTAATTTTTGGTAGAGTCAGAGTCTTGCTGTGTTGCCCAGGCTGGTCTCAAACTCCTGGCCTCAAGCAGTCCTCCTGCCTCAGCCCCCCAAAGTGCTGGGATGACAGGCATGAGCCACCACACCCAATATGTGTTGCTTTTTAGTGCATAGTATAGTGTTTACCAAGCCCTTTCTCAAGCATCTCTTTTCATTCTTAACACAAACCTATGAAGTTGGTTATGTTGTTCCCATATGTCCCCCAAGCTCAGAGGGTTTATATGACATCTGCAAGGTCACATAGCCAATAGGAGGCAAAGAAAGAACCATATCAAGGTCTTCAGGGAAAAAGTCCAACACTCTTTACCCCAGAATTACCCCCAGTTCCTCAGGCTGTTCCTTACACCAGGAACAAACAAAGGTCAGGAGAGACTTTGGAAGTGCTGAAAGTGAGTCTGCCTGCCACAGCCCTGTGGCTGGTAACAAAAGCATCTTCGGGCCTCACAGACACTCAGAGCGACCTGGTTTTGAGCCCCTGCTCTGGGATGGGCACTGTGCTGCATGCGATCATCTGTGATCTGTCTACACAGTAACTCTGAAGAACATGACAGTACCCTTATTTTTTAGGAGCTTAGACAAATCAGACAACTTCTAAAAGATGTGGTTGTTCTGGGGCAGAGGTGGGATTCAAATTTGAACCTGTCTGAAGCCGCCATTCATTCTCCTGCTCTGCTCTACTCCAAGCAAGGTTCTCAGGGAACTTAAATCTATGTTGGGTCAGGACCTACCTGAAACTGACCCAGAATGCACTGGGATGGGTCCACCCTCCACGCATGTGAGGCTGGACCTTGTGGGTATGTGGACATTATCCTGGCAAGTATTAATGGGAGTAGGATATTCCCTAATATTCTAGAAACAATTAAAATGATGCAGAGGGAGAGACTGGGGACTTTGTATAGGTCTCTTAGCATAGCTCCACCAGCAATGGCCAAGAAGCCCAGCTGCCATGAGCGTTGAAGTGTGCAGGCTGTTCTTGCATTTGACGTGACCATCTCATTAAAACCTGTCACCCACGAGATCATTCCTCTTACTGCCACATTTCATAATGAGGTTGAGAGAGGACAAGTGAATGTCCCAAGGCTCCAGCAATGTCGGTCACCCCGTCTAGGCGGGTATAGCGGAACAACGGTTTTGTCGGGGCCCCTTGATGCCTCCCACTGTTCCCCTAGACACAAAAAAAGCAGCCTCCCCTGAGTTAGAACCAAACTGCTTCTTATGTGGAATTTGTCTGTCTTTTTTTTCTTTTTTTGAGTCAGAGTCTCACTCTGTCACCCAGGCTGGACTGCAGTGGCATGCTCATGGTCACCGCATCCTCGATCTTCTGGGCTCAGGCGATCCTTCTGCCTCAGCCTTCCAAGTAGCTGGAACCACAGGCATGCACCACCACACCTGGCTAAGTTTTTAATTTATTGTAGAGATGAGGTCTCGCCAAGTTGCCCAGGCTGATCTCAGGCAATCCTTTCACCTCTGCCTCCCAAAGTGCTGGGATAACAGGCCTGAGCCACCGTGCCCAGTCCAATTTGTCTTGATAGAAATGTTCTATCCTCGCCTTCATGGGACCTGAGAGACAAAACCAAGAGAGAGAGATGAGAGGAAAATGGAGAGCTTTCCTTGTAAAACTGTCGACCCGCTTCCTTTCTCTCATCTGAGGTTTTCTGAACCTCAGAAAGTGTCCGCTCTCCCTGCCAGGATATCTGTCTATTTGATTTTCCACTGCCCTTCTGGCACGACGGCTGTCTGGAGGAGATGTGAGCCCTGATACCTGTGTGCGCAGTCAGCAGAACTGTTTCCACAGCAGGACAACTTGGGCAGTGGCCTGGGGCGGTAGCCCGGGGCTGTGTCCTGCTGCTGAAGATCTCTCAGTTCCCAGGACCAGCAGGAAGTGCTAAGATCATGCTGCCACCGAGTCAGTGCGGTGACACCACTGCCTGATTCCCTCCTCTCCCAGCTTCCACTCCTGGCCTCCACTCCCAGCCTCTCCTCATTTGTACTGTGGGCTTCCATCTCCATCCCTGCCAACCTCACTGAGAATCACAGGCTTTGAGCTGGAGGAGAACTTGGAGTTTATCTGGTACCTGCCACTATTTTACAGAAGAGGAATCAAAGGTCCAGAGAGGGGAAGGCAGTCCTCAGAGTCTGGCTCTTGGGACTCCATCTGCCAGGTGCCCCATGCTTATGCCCATGGCCTGTTGTCCACACAGAGGAGTGGGGGAGATTGCAACCAGCAGTCGCCCCATAAGCAAGACACGTGAATGATTTCAAAAGAAATGCCCTGGCCGGGCACGGTGGCTCACGCCTGTAATCCCAGAAATTTGGGAGACTGAGGTGGGAGGGTTACTTGAGCCCAGGAGTTTGAGAGCAGCCTGGGCAATGTAGCATGACAGAGAGAGACCCCTGACTCAAAATAAATAAATAAAATAAAATCCTCACGCTGTGCAATCCCTTCCGTCTGGCTGGGAAGCTCTGCCCTGTTTCCAGACCTGCGGTGTACGCTCAGGGGAGAAGAGAGTCCTTGAGGCCGATATAAGACCTGGGACAGCAGGTGGCCTCGGGGTTAGGAAGGATGGGATCAGCAGAAGGACAGGAGAGGCTGCCCCAGATGGAGAGCACAGCAGGACAGGTTTGGAGGCAAGGCTCCCAGCACAGTGCTCAGGAGGCAAGCTGGGCCGGCAACCGGCTCACCCCTGCTTGTGCAGTCTCATGCGGATCAAGGCTATCTCTCCTGTGCACCCGCTGACCCATCTTTGAGGAGTAAATGAGTACATGAAGGAATGATTGACACAAAGTCTGTGCTCAATGAATAAATTATGACCACTGGCTGAAAGGGCCACTGCCTGAAATCAAATTTGCACTCGTTCCTTTATTCATTTCTGCACCATGTCCTGCCTGGACCTGTGGGGTGTCAAGGCCCAGGGAGGGGGTTGCCTGTGTGTGGAGGTGTGAGCTTTAGGGACAATGCAGGGAGACACTTCCTGACTCAGTGCCTGTGTGGAGTCTGCCCTGGCTCGGGAGGGGAAGATGAATGGGCCTGGCCTTGCAGATCCTAGGCTTGTTCACACAATGTCTCCTTCCAGTGAGTTATACAGAGAAGCGATGTTCAATCCTGGGTTGGAGGTGAGAGATCTGAAGCCAGGAGCTTCTGGGTCATGCCCAAGGTCACCTGGCAGACACACAGCAGAGGACCAGCTCAAACCAGGCTGCCTTGGCCTGGTGGTTTTCAGAATCACCACAGAACAGAAGTCCCGGCCAGAACACCGCAGGCAACGAGACAGCACTGAGCTCCCAGATGGGGAAGCGGGTGGTGGAAGGGGGTTGGAAGTTATCAATTTGCAAAGGATGTGGAGGAGGCCAAAGCAGAGAGGCTGGGGGCAACCCAGAAGCCCAGCTGTGAAAGGGGTACATGGGAGGGTCTGGCCTCGGCGACCCCACCATGTTTAGCCTGTGGCCCGTCCACCCCCCACCCTTATGTGGAGAGATGACCGTTTCACTCTTCCTTTATATTATTTACAACTCTGAAATGGTCGTATAGTATGACAAGACCCAAAATTACCCGAGATAGGGATTCTCCCTTCCTGCCTCCCAACACTGTGAGATGCACTGACCACTTCTAGATGGTTAGAAATTGGCATGATAGAAAAGGGTAAATGCAAGAGATTTCCAGGGCAGAAACAGGACCTCAAGAGTGATAAGTGGATAGAGAGAAAACTGTGTGTCTGGAAGTTTGTTGATGACACTGTAGGTGGTGGAGGAAAGCAGGGAGGCAGGGAGTCCATTTTCAGGTCCAGGCCTGGCAGTATGAGAAGCCACATGGGTATTGCATGAACCCTCCCTGGTGGGAGAAAGTCGATGTCCAATGTTCATTCATATGTCACGTGGGCTCAGGGTGACGTCACGGAAGTGTAGGTGGGAGACTCCTCCCAGAAGGAGTCTTTACAAACAGATCCAGGCCTTCCAGAAAATGCATCTCGTACGGTCACATGTGGTAGAACTGGGGTAACCTATGTCGTGTTACTAAACACGAGCACTGGTGAAATGGCATCTGCTGTATCCATCAGATTCTAGCATAGGAGACTCCCTATCATGTAGCCCATACAGCATCAAATCAAGTTTACCACTGAGAGATTTTGACTCAGAGTTGAGCACGGAGATTTGGATGGGGTGGGGTAATTGTGTTAGAAGAAATAGGACATGTCACTTCTTGGCCTTTGGGCTAAGATCAAGCAAAGAAATGGAACATCACTTTGAAGGAAAAAAATCACTGAGCCAAGAGTCAGGGGGACTTGCACCTACTGTGGGCTTCAGGGAGTTGTTTAAATTTCTTCATCTCTTCTGTAAACGTTGTTCCTGAGGACAGTGATGATGATAAAAACCGACACATACATGTTATGTTTCCAAGCTTCTTCCAGCCTTAAAAATTGTATTATTGTAATCAAATAAGTATATCTTCTCATTACTAGACGTTACAAGTTTCCATCACTTGTTTCATAACTTGCTTGGTACAACGTTAGAGCCTCAATACGTGGTAGCCTAGAATAAAGTCTAGGACACAGAAGGTGTTTGCTACCTGTTTGTCAAAATAAAATACTTGAAGGAGAAAACTAAGTGACTTCATTTGGACAATGATCACCAAGCTAGTTCATGTGTCAGTGGCAGAGGGCAGGGAAACAAGTGAACAGGCTTTGAAGGTGCCGTGGACAGAGCTGTGTCCTCTCTACAAATCATGTGTTGAAGCCCCAACACCCGTGTAGGGCTGTCTTTGGAATGAAGAAGTAATTAAAGTAAAATGAGGCCATTAGGCTGGAGCCCTGATCTGATAGGATTTGCGTCTGTGTCTTAATAAGAGGAGACACCACCACCAAGCAAGTTCTCTCTTTGCCATGTAAGAACATATCCAGAAGGCGTCTGTCTGCAAGTCAGAAAAAGAGCCCTTAGCAGGAACTGAACTGACCAGCACCATGATCTAACACTTCCCAGCCTCCAAAACCATGAGAAATAAATTTCTTTTTCTGGAGATAGGATCTCACTTTGTTGCCTGGGCTGGAGTGCGGTGGCAGGATCATAGCTCACTGCAGCCTCCACTCCTGGGCTTAAGCGATGCTCCTGCCTCAGTCTCCCAAGTAGCTGGGCTTATAGGCATGAGCCACCATGCTCAGCCTAATTTCTGTTGTATAAGCCACACTGTTCATGATATTCTGCTGTGGCAGCCTGAGTTGACTAAGGCAAAGGTCTAGTGTTAACCCATGCCTTTCCAGGTGTGTCAATTGAAATATGAACTCAGCCTCAGGAGACAGTGATAGACAACAATCACTATAAAAGACAGTTTCTTCTCTCATGGGACGTCCCAAGTGCTCTGATAGTTCTCCCACACAAAGTGATTAGCAGCCCATTTCCTTCTGTCTCACTGCCCTCCCTGGGAGATCTCTTACCTCTGAGTGGCCTGAGATGACTCACCAATGTGTCAGCTTTCTGCCCAGTGAAGAGAGGGGACGAGAGAGCTTAGCCCTGCCCTTCACAGATGTGGCTCAAAAGTGTTAGGCTTCTGTCACTTTCCATTGGTCAGATCTAAGCCCTTGGTCACTTTCAGCTGCAAGGGAAACTGGGAGATGTGGTATTTATTCTCCATGGATGTGTACTCACCAAAACTCAAGAATTCTACTACCATGAAAGAGGAGCGTGGTTTTCAAAGGTCAGCCAGCAGTCTTTGCCATAACTTGGTTTAGGAAAAGTGAAGTTTCTAATAGTGACAAAGTACAGTTTAAAAATATATATATTCAAGGACTGTCCTAATTAAATAAATACCTGATTTCTCTTCTATACAAATATAAAAGAATCTTTTCTCTAAACTCAATGAAGGAGAGGGGACAGATATGAATCCTAAATATTTTAGCTATTAATATAACATTTGCCAACCAGCTTCCAGGGGTAAAATCGTATGAGAAAGAACTTCTAGAATACTGCAAATTAATACAATAAATAGAACAAACTACAAATACATACTGGATTTTTCTGTGTTTGTTTTAAGTACCTGTCACATCCCTCTTTAAACAGACTGCCTTTTCCTCTGGAATCACTTAAATTTAACCATTTGTTTTTCTAACATCTAAAGGATAGAGTAAAAGAAGAAAGGAGATGCTTTATTCTAATATCTGATTTATCTTCTGCTACTGTTCTCTTCTTAAGGAAAAACAGAGATGCCTATTTGCCTTACGTAACTACTAAAAATAACATCAGGGGCCGGGCTCAGTGGCTCAGCCTGTAATCCCACGCCTTGTGAGGCTGAGGTGAGTGGATTGCCTGAGCCCGCGGGTTTGAGACTCGCCTGGGCAAGTGAGACCTCATCTCTACAATAAATAAAAAAAATTAGCCGGGCGTGGTAGCACATGCCTGTAGTCCCAGCTACTTGGAAGGCTGAGGCGGAAGGATCGCCAGAGCCCAGCAGGTCGAGGCTGCAGTGGCCGGGAGCGGCCACTGCACTCCAGTCTGGGTGACAGAGTGAGACTCCAACTCAAAAAATAATAATAATAATAATAACATCAGGAAAGTTTGTAAATATAAAACTACACTGGCCAGTGCAGTGGTTCACACCTGTAATCCCAACACTTTGGGAGGCCAAGGTGGAAAGATGGCTTGAGCCTAGGAGTTCAAGGCTACAGTGAGCTATAATCACACCACTGCACTCCAGCCTAGGCAACAGAGGGAGACTATGTCTCTAAATAAGCAAATATAAATATAAATATAAACTACATGGAAAATACATAAACATTTATAGACACATTGCAAAATTTAAGAACTAAGTTGGTTCAATGACTATTTTAGGCAGCCTGGGCTGCCTTTGTAAAACACCACGACTGAGTTACTTGAGCAACAAACATTTATTTCTCACAGTATGGAGGCTGGGAAGTTCAAGGTCAAGGTGAGCAGATCCCATTCCCAGTGACTCAGCCCCTGGTAAGGGCCTTGCCTTCTTCAGAGACAGAACGTGAGCTCCCTGTGTTCTTGGGACATAATCTTACTGGATCAGGGCTCCAACCTGACAGCCCCATTTCACCTTCATTCCTTTCTGACTCAAATGAACCTCATGGGGAACCAGGGCTTCGATATCTGGAGTTGGAGGGGACATAGTCGCGTGGTCCACAGCGATACCAGACACCTTTCCGCTGGTGATGGGTGATTTTTCCAACAGCCCCCAGCTCAGTGAGTGGATGGATGTGGCCCAGGCTGAGGTGAAGCCATTACAATGTCAATCGAGTTCTCTCAGAGCCCCAGGAGATGCAGCTCAGGTATAAGGTCTTTAAAGTTGGAAACTTGGGTCTCATCGAGGCTCTGCCTGGGGAGAAATCATTTCAACACAAATGCGGGCTGTTGTCTAACCCACAAGATGAGTGCTCTCTTGGTGCAGCACTGCTGCCTGTGCTGTTTTCTAAGGGACTCTCATTGATTTAAAAACCAAACACCTTCTGCTTAGTATTTCCAGTCCCCACTTCACCTTCTCTGTTTTTCCTCCCAAAGATTCCCAGATGTTTATCTGTTTCTCATCAATGATTTATTCTTAGTAACAAAACCAAGAACAGCAAAAAGGTAAAGTGTTGCTATTTCTAAATAAGTTTCTCAATAAGTTTGCCAAATGAGTTTAGAAATATTCTAAATAAGTTATGTTAAAAAATATATTTTTTTAATTTTTTTGAGTTGGGGTCTTACTCTAGTGCCCAGGTTGAAGTGCAGTAGAACGGTCATGGCTCACCACAGCCTTGACCTCCTGGGCTTAGGTGATCCTTCCACCTCAGTCTTTCAAGTAGTTGGTACTACAGGTATGCACCACCATGCCCAACTTTTTGAGTTATTGTAGAGATGAGGTCTCACTGTGTTGCCTAGGTTGGTCTTGAACTCCTGGGCTCAAGCAATCCTCCTGCCTTGGCCTCTCAAAGTACTGGAATTACAGACATGAGCCACCGCGCCTGGCTAAAATATATAAAATATTCTTATACATAAAACTGGATGTCTTTCTCTTTAAAAAAAAAAAAAGGGTTGGGCTCGGTGGCTCAGCCTGTAATCCTGTGCCTTGGGAGGCTGAGGTGAGTGGATTGCCTGAGCCCGCGGGTTCGAGACCCGCCTGGGCAACTTGGCGAGACCTCATCTCTACAATTAATCAAAAAAATTAGCCAGGTGTGGTAGTGCACACCTGTAGTTCCAGCTACTTGGAAGCCTGAGGCGGAAGGATCGCCAGAGTCCAGCAGGTCAAGGCTGCGGTGGCTGGGAGCAGCCACTGCACTCCAGTCTGGGTGACAGAGTGAGACTCCAACTCAAAAAAAAAAGGAGGCA
>CAUYQG010133683.1:0-10497 GCA_963574415.1 Tarsius wallacei | reverse complement strand
CAGCGATCCTTCCGCCTCAACCTTCCAAGTAGCTGGAACTACCATGCCTGGCTATCTACTTTTTCCAAATTTTATTTTAATTCATTTTAACATTCTCTGCCCTTCAACTGGAATGACTAATGTAATTTCATTTAATGTAACACACTCTAGATTCAAAATCACTAATATATTGGGAGTAAAAGGAGGTTAAAAAAAAAAAAGATATATATATATATATATATATATATATATATTCCCTGCTATAAGTAACCTGAATTAATGTGATGTGGCTATACCAACAGAAGAAAAAACAGACCTTAAGACAACTCTATTAGTAGAGACTACAAATTACATTTATAACGACAATGTCAGTCATTCAAAATATATATTTACCTAAGATGAAATCCCCAAAATATATAAAGAAAAAAAAAAAGACAGAACTAGATAAATAGGTGATTCACAATGATAGTTGGAGAATTTCATACTCCCTTTTCAGTAATGGTGCATGTTAGATAACATTGGGTTTGCATGGGAGCACAAGTTCTCACCTTTCGGCCTATCAGCTGTGCCTCACTCCTCCTGGTCCTCCCGTAAGCTGCTCTTGTGCAAGGCGCAGCCTGACTCTGCAGCTCGTCTTTGCCTGTTCACTCATTCCGCGTTGGTCCAAACTCATGAGGAGGCTTTCTGATGATTAGGTAGTCGGTATTGGCCTCTCAGTCAGAAAGATTAACCCCTTGAATAAAGAAGGGTTATTCATCAGCCAATGCTCTGACAAAAGGGCATGTGTTCAATAAATGTTTGAAGAATGATGCAAATGTTTATTAATTGCTCTTCTGGTGGTAACAAAAGATGAAATTGGCGCAGTTAGATAAAGATCTACCAAGTTTGAGGAGATTGTAGTCTTAATAAGCAGTTTGCAGACAACTCAGGAAGCGTTTATGAATTTCTAGTGCTTTACAGTCAATATATTACATACATATATATAGCAGGCTGATTAATGACGTGAAAGTAAACTTTTTTTATTTTCCAGTAACTGTTGGTATTATCTTTTTTTTTTTTTTTTTTTGAGTTGGAGTCTCACTCCATCGCCCAGGCTGGAGTGCAGTGGCCGCTCCCGGCCACCGCAGCCTCGACCTGCTGGGCCCCGGCAATCCTTCCACCTCAGCCTTCCAAGTCGTCGGAACTACAGACGCATGCTTTCATGCCCGGTTATTTTTTTGATTTATTGTAGAGACAAGGTCTTCCCAAGTTGCCAGGGCTGGTCTCAAACCCACAGACTCAGACAATCCACTCACCTCAGCCTCCCAAACCTCCCAAACACTGGGATTACAGGCTGAGCCGATGAGCCCAGCCCCATGTGATTTTTCAATTGCTCTGAAGTCGAATTATTGCATTGAAGAAATAGGAGCAAGCTATTTGCACCTCTTCTTTCCAGGTAAAGATCTTAAAAGCTTGGGATTCAAAAGTAACAAGGGCTTCAATGTCATATGAAGATACAAAAAAAAATCACTGGAAAGCAAATAGGAAGATTGATACAAAAAAGTTCCCATTTTTTTCATCAAACTTTCTGATGAGTGTGTGTGTGAGTGCGTGTGTGTCATACAGTGACACATAAAAACAGTTTTACATACAATCAGATTTAAGTAATAAAGGCAAAGTCTTTGAAATACCTGCGAAGACATTAGATAGATTATATTTTCTCAGTTAATGAAACAGGTCAAATACAACAGAATACGATTTCCTTATCTCTTTTCCATGGCTTATTTTCTCCTTTTTGCTGACTATAAAAATAGTCACTCTCCTGGATCAGTTATACCGGACATTCTTAATACAATCTAGTTAATGGAAGGGAACTGTAGCACCTTTCATGCCGGGAAGAGCATCAGTTACCTTGTGATGAACTGGGAATGTTGGGGGAAGACAGAGGTCGTGACTCCGAGGCTATCTTAGGAAGTAGCAGTTTTATTAGCACTGGTGCAACTCAGCAGGTTAATACTCCCAGGCTGAGCACCCGGGGAGGGAGGAGAGGGGTCTTATACCTTAGTTTAGGTAAGGGAGGGGTTCGGGCTGTGTGACTATACATTTTCTTTGGAACTTACAAGGTTGTACTTAGCCAAACCAGATTTTCAAAGAACAAATGGTCTCCAGGATATGCATAACAAGCAGGGGTTATGAGTCGATAACTTCCCCAAGAGAGGATTTGGGTTAAGGTTGTGTATCGGTTACCATCTTACACTTCCAGGAAAGCCTCTTTGGCTATTTGGTTTTCTCAAGCAAAACCTGTCTAGCAGGCTTTCGGAGCTTGCAGACTGATCTTTAAAAGGAATACTTTTAACTGTGTTTAGCCCCTCTCTGCCACAGGGAGACAGCGGCTGAGACGGTCAGCATTTTATTCACCGACCAACCATGTTGAATCCTTGTGGCCGTGGGGGAGGAGCAAGTCGAATCCTAAATTGTGTCCCAGTGAAGACTACTAGGAGATCTTCTCCCTTGTCCTGGGGCAGATGTACCTTTGTGTGTGTGTGTGTGTGTGTGTGTGTGTGTGTGTGTGTGTGTACCAGGTTTGCACGTGTGCACCTGTGGTGTGTGCTTGTACTTGTGTGCACCTGTGTACGTGTGCACACGTGTGCATATGCAGCTTGTATTCCATTTCCTGGTATGCCTTTGTTTGTTACAGGATATTTGAGGTTTTTCTAGTTAAGAGAAATAGGCTCAGATACTGAATGCTTGAAACTCGCAAGGTGTTAGGGAAGAGCAATGCAACCTCTATTTATTTATTCATTCAAAGATAATTTTCTGAACAATTATTTTTATGCCAGGCACTCAATCCTTCATTCTCTCTCACAATACAAGAGGGAATTTTGGCCCAAAAGGTATAAAAAAATACATTCCAGTCAGAAAATATTTTTAAAAATGGCCAGGTAACCTACTTCTTATACATACCTACCACCCAGAGCTCCTGGGCAGTGGTGAATTGTAGGGTACTTGGTGAGCTTCAGGAAAGACTAGAGCTATCCACCCAACATGTGGTCTGAAGGCCAATGCAAGTCCATTAACTCTATTACGGGTCTGCAATCAGGTATGTACAAACACTGAGTGTAAGGGTTTCGATAATTTTTAGTAACTTCGTATTACCACAACTTCCAATAACTGAATAACTTTTTTCCTTCAAATCACTTTCACTACGGCTTACAATTACTCCATTTAAGATGAAAACAAAAACAAAACAAACTTGTTGTTCAAGAGACAGTTTAAAAATAGCAGGACATAGGATTTTGCCCTAGTCTCTTTCTCCACGTCCTTCAGGGATCTTCAGCTTGCTGCTTTTCCTAAGACCTAATAGCTTTCCTCAGATTTTTTTTTCCAATTCAGCTATTTCAGCATTTTTACCTTGTATATCAAAGGGGGATATTTACAGCTTTCTTAGCAGTTAAAGAAAAAATATATTTCTCATCTGTATGATAATATAAATCTAAAACGAGTTAGATTTTGTGATATTAGCAAAACAGTTTATATAAATTGTGACTTTTTATCTTGCGTGCCTGAAATTTGGAGCAGAGAACTGTCACAATCTAAAACTCCTCCCTCCCCCATTAGGAGAGATAATTTCTTCATTAGGTGTCCAGGAGGAGAAAGAAAGCATTTAATCTAAAGCCTGATAAGCTTATATTAGCTCTTTGTCTTATCTATTTTCTTAATAAACACTACAAGAAGCGTGGAAATCTGCACACAATTTCAATGCCAAAAAAATGAGTTCTCATATTTCACAGGCTAAAAAACCACTTATTTCTGTTTTCTGTTTCTCTACTAGAGGTATAACTTACTTAGGAAAAGCCCAAAAGAAGTCAATAAGCCTTTTCAAGATCTTGGCCGCTGGATCCGGGTAGGATAAACATTTCCATATATATTAACTGCTCCAATGGTAAGTTCAGTTTAAGCACGTAAGATGATGGCTGTCACCAGAAATCCGTCAATGCATGAGTTAGACTATTGAGAGAAACAGAGTATTTATTTAGGTAACCTCAAACTAAGACGAGGCAGCAAAATGAAATGAAGAGTCAGACTTTGCTGTCTTATTCTGAGTAGTATGGCCTAGAACACATTACCAGCATAAGTAGAAAAAATATGTGGTTTGTTACTGAAATGTTCTGTCAGGGTCCTCTTGCTTGCTACACACAAAGCCAATCACTGAGACAAGTATCGCCAGGGAAGAAGGCTTTTTATCCGGGTGATCTTAGACAAGGAGATTCATTCTCAACTCTTTCTCCCCGTCCCACAGAAGTCAGGGATTTATATAGGGCAGGCGTGAAGGAAATAGGAGGTAGGGAGGGTAGGGAAGAAGAGTTGGTAAACAGGAGGGATCTGGAATCTCACTGATGAATGTGATGGATGTGGTGAGTTTTAGTTTCTTCGTACTTTAGGCCTGAGGGTTAATTTCCTGAGAAAGGAACTCAGATAAGACAAAGAGAAGTTTCAAGCTTTGAGGCCAGGAAGGTCAATTTCCATGTTTACTCAAAAACAAACAAAAAACCTGTAACCATTAGGTCTATGGGGAAGTTGGGCTGGTTTCAAGTGTGTAAATAACTTATACATAACTGTTTTGTGGTAATTCGGTCATGGGACTGACCTTTGGTATTACATGGAAAATATATGTTCCTGTCTTCCCAAAGCCTCCTACTTGGTGATCTTGATACCAGAATTTTAGGTCAGGGATCTATGGTGATGGCATGTGGCATGGGGACAGGGCAAGGTACAGAATGCATCCAAGTATGTATTTTTTTCTGGGTTGGATGTTAATAGTTTACCATCTCCATTAGGTACAATGAAGCTTCTGTGATAGGCACCACACAGAATAACCCTGTTCCCTCAATACAAAAGACTCCAGAAAATACTGCTGTAAGCACACCTGTTGGCTTTTGTTAATAACTTTCCCAAACATTTTGAAGTAAAGATCTCTCTTTTTTAATATAATGTGCATGGACATCAAAGAATATGACTTTAAAACGTTCTATCCAATTGGAAATTACAGAACACGACAGGTGCCCAGTGTACTCTGAGCACCAGGCAAGACTGGTGGATGTGCCTTCCAAAGGCAGGAGCCTGGTGAGCAAAGTCTGAGTCTAGAGTGGGCATGACAGGTCTATAATTGTGCTTACCTATGCCATGCAGATTCAGTACATTCAGAATAAGAGATGGGAGTAGCTGTCCAAAGAAGCCATACAATGATACTTCACTATTTAAAATAATACTCAAAGTGAATTACATAGAATATATTAAGCACAGAAAAGAAAAAAGAAAATGCAGAGCATGTCAGTACTGTTGAGGAAAGAGGAAATGCAGAAGCTGGAAGCTTTGGGCAATGAGGACAAGGGGAGAAGAATGGCTGAAAACACAAGCAGACATTCTCAGGTAGAGTCGCCTGTGGGCTTGACCCAGAAGCCAAGAAGCCTGGGCTGATTCTGCTTTTCACCTAGTGGCATTATAGCCCATGGTTCTTTGCTATATTTTCTTATTTCTAAACTCTGGCTCTAAGCACCAAGTAACCAGTGTCTTTGCTCATTCCTTGTTATACTCCACACCCAACCTCTAACCCTACGCTGCATTGAGACCTTCTGGAATGCTTTCAAATCTGGCCCCTCCAGCCCCTAGCTGAAAAGTTTAATACCTGTAATGGACAGTTGTATGAATGGAATTGAGTGCTTTGGGGAAGGAGAAGGAAGCAAAAGCCTACTTACAAAATAAAAGTCAGGTTGTATTATGGGATGAAAAACAGTTGATGTTATCACACGTGTCATCTCTTTATTCCCAGTAGAAACATGAGGCTCTTTAACATACAAACAAATGGAAAGGACCCCTCTAATGGGAAGTAAGTTGTGTGTTGATCTCTCTTTGGTGGGCTTGTTATGTGTAGATTCTTGACCAAGCTTCTCACTCTTTCAGGCACATCCAAATCACCTGGGCATGGTGACAGTGCAGATTCCTTTTCTGTAGACTCTGGAAATAGCCTGTGATCCTGCATTTCCAGCACACTCCCAGGAGGGGGCAGTGCTGATGGTGTCCGGGCCTCATTGAGAGCAGAGAGTCTCAGCTGGAGGACCTGCCTTATCCTTGCACTAGGGGAGCCTAGTCCGCACAGGAGACAACCACAGCCTCCCTCTTGACTCTCTCTGTGAGATGTTCCTCACACCACTTGGTTAGTTAGCTAGCCCACCATGTTGTCCAGTTGTTTGCAAACTCATCAGCTGGCTGTTGTTCAGAATTACCAACCTAAGGAAGCATAACCGGTTCACAAGCACTTGCGATATGTTGTGCTAAGTACTTTATATATTGATTCTCCTCTCTCTTGCTTTCATTTCTTTTTTTAGAGCACACCATGTTTCCTTGTGTGTCTCTGCCCCCTGGAAAAATAAATTTCAGGATAGCAGATCTTTATCTTGCTGTTTGCCACTATATGCCATGAACCTGGAACATGACCAGGCGCACTAGTAAGAAATCAATAAATATTTTTCAAATGAAATGAAGAAATAAAAAAAATCAATGTCAAATGTGTGTTATTATCCTCATATTACAGATTAGAAAACTAAGGTTTTGTTACTGCAGAATCACACTTTTGAAATATTCCCAAATCCCTTTATCACTATGCCTTACTTCATCTGAACACATCTCATCAAGAAACTTGGCCCATATTGAAGTCATTGATTTCGCTAAGCCTAACCTGCTACCAATAAAGTTAAGTAAACATGAATCCTGGCTTGACTCCGTTCAAGACTTTAATCTCCATGTGTCTTTCTGTTGGATAACACTAGGCCTGGTGATCTGAAGCCAACCTCTAGACAGTGGTCATGGGAAGATTTGGTGATTCCACTAGATGTCAAAAAAGACACTTTTGCCATCTGTCAAGCTCTTCCCATTACTTTTGCAGTAAGTTCATTAACAGAAGAAAAAAAAATGACATCTATTACAAAACTCAAAAGTATCAGATACTGAGACAAGTAAGAAAAAATAACAAGTACGTGAAATTACTTGTACAAGGCAATGGTTTATTGGCAATAAAACTGATTATTTAAGATTATACAGCCTGTGGCTTCCTCTTTTCAGAACTGAATCCTGTTTTTATCATTGTATTGCACAGATACATTATAAATAGTCATTTCTCCTAGACAGCAGGGACTCCAATCTTGTCAATTCTGTCTCCCGATCTTTTGAAAACGCAGTTAGAAAAACAACTACATTTATAATAGCATCAAAAATTAAATAGTAAGAAATTTAACAAAAGAAATATAAAATATGTAATCTAAAAGCTATACGATATTGTTGAAAGAAATTATATAGATCTATGTAATTGAAAACTATTCCTAAGCTCATGGATTGGAAAACCATTTTATTAGGATGGCACTATTCCTCAAATTGATCTACAGGTTGAACCTGATCCCCAATAGAAATCCGGCTGACCTCCTTGTAGAAACGACCACAGTGATTTTAAAACTCATATGCAACTGCATGAGACAAAGAACTGTCAAAACAATCTAGAAAAAAGCAACAAAGTAGATGGACTCACATTTTTTTATCTTAAAACTTGTGATACTGTACAATGATAGACATAGATAAATGGCATAGGCCAGGCTCAGTGATTCAGTCTGTAATGCCAGCACTTTGGGAGGCTGAGGAGAGTAGATTGTCTGAGGCTGTGGGTTCGTGACCAGCCTGGGCAACTTGGCGAGACCTTGTCTCTACAATAAATAAATTAAAAAATTAGCCAGGCATGGTCGCACGTGTCTGTAGTTCTGGCTACTTGGAAAGCTGAGGCAGAAGGATCGCCGGAGCACAGCAGGTCGATGCTGGGGTGGCTGTGAGTGTGCCACTGCACTCTAGCCTGGGTGATGGAGTGAGACTCCAACTCACAAAAAAAAAAAAAAAGAAAAAAGATAAATGGCATAAAATTGAAAATCCAGAAATAAAGTTGTACTTTTACTTCGCATTGTATACAAATATTATTTTTTTAAAAACACACCCAAGATTTAAATGTAAGAACTAAGACCACAAAACTTTCAGATAAAAACACAGAAGTTTATCTTCATAGCAGGGCATTCTTAAATGGAACACTAAAACTACAAGCAACAAATGAAAAATAAATACATTGGACTTTATAGAAGTTCAAAATTTTATGTTTCCAAGGACACTACCAGAAAAAAAAAAAGATAGCCCATAGAATATGAGAAAACATTAGCGAATCACATATCTGATAAGGGATTAATATCCAGAATATATCAATAACGATTAGGTCTCAATACTAAAATAGAACTGAAGATGGGCAAAAGATCTGAATAGATATTTCTCCAAGGAAGACATACAAATATTCAATAAGCATAAGCAAAGATGGTTGTCATGATTTGTGATTATGAAAATGCACATAAAATCCACAATAAGATACCATTTTATGCTTGCTAGGATGACCAGACGGGCGAGGTGGCTATAACAGTAAGTGTTAGTGAAAACGCCGAGAAGCTGGAAACTTCAGAAACTCTGGTGGTTGCAGCTGCTTTGGAAAACGCTCTGCCAGTTCCTCAAACAATTTTAATATGATCCAGAAATTCTACTTGTAGTAAGTATATAACCAAGATAAAGAAAACATGTTCAAACAAAAACTTGCAAATTGATGCTCAGAATAGTATAAATACCCATCCACCAACTGCTGAATGGAAAAACAAAATGTGGTTTATCCATACTGAAAGGAGGTACACCGAGAAACTTAGAATAAACTTAGTTCACATTTTGCCTCAGCATAGCCATTTTTGCTTAGACTGACATACTTGAATCTAGCACAGGCTAGACATAGACAGATACATTGCCAATAGGCATGTTTTAGGAGGCGTTAAGACATTTTACTGCAGGCAAAGCTGGCAGCCTACCCCACTCCCTCAGCAAATTTCCATCAGATGCAAGAAAAGGACAGCCCAACCTTTAAATTCATGGTTTAGCATAATAATCTTTGAGAAACTTTCAGATTCCTTGCCTAAGGCGGAAGGTCAAAGATCACCCCTTAGCTGGCTGAAGCCATAGAAATGATAATAAGACCACCTTTTTGCTAAGGAGCTTGTGGATTAGAACCCTCTAACAAGTCTCTTGCAGGAAAAACCCCTCCCCTTGCCTACCCCCATCTAGCCCACCACCATGGCAGCAATAGTGACTAACCCACCCATCCGACTGCTGTCCATCACCTGCCATCAGTACCTGGACTTACCTGCCCCTTCGTGACAAGGTGGAGCAGATCACCACCCAATCACCTTAATGACCTTCTCTCATCAAAGAGAAGGACTGAAAGGATTCAACCACCAGCAACTAGCAGCCATTGCCTTGCTAAGCGGTGGGTGGCCGTGTGCTCTTTGAGCTGTGGCCAGGCCATGTTTTCATAAGTTTCGGCCTCCTCTCCTACCTCTTTCTCTCCCTCTCTAATTTAGTTTTTATTTATGTATGTATTTGTTTGTTTACATATATATATATTTATTTATTTATTTGAGTTGGAGTCTCACTCCATTGCCCAGGCTGGAATGCAGTGACAAACTCAGTCACATGAGCATTGACCTGGTAGGCTCTGGTGATCCTTCCACCTCAGCCTTCCAATTTGCAGGAACTACAGGTGTGCGCTACCACGCCTGGCTAATTTTTGATGTATTGTAGAGATGAGGTCTCGCCAAGTTTCCCGGGCTGTTCTCGAACCTGTGGGCTCAGGCAATCCACTCACCTCAGCCTCCCCAAGTGCTGGGATTACAGGCTGAGTCACTGAGTCCGGCCTCTAGTTTTTAAATAAACTATATTTTTCTAATCTAATTTCTGTGCGATTCTTTGCAACTTTCATGCGGCATCAGATCACACACGAGACAACCCACATCCCCAGTGGGACTGGCTTAACATTCTGGGGCCCCGGCTGGGAGTGCGACCTAACACATACAATGGAATATTCAGCCACAACAGGAACGGAGAACTGATCCATGCCACGACGTTGATAAACATTGAAAATATTTTGCTAAATAAAAGATGTCGGTCCCCCAAAGTCACATATTATATGTTTCCGTTCATATGAAATTTTTAGAGGAATAGCTCAATCAAGACAAAAAGCAGATGTTGGTGCTTAGGACTGAGTGGGGGATGGGCCAAGACAGCAGTAGCTAAAGGGCACTGTTAGGGTACGGCAGGGTGAGGGTGGAGAGGTACAGGGAGGCACGCAGCACCGCTGGGCCTGGCAAGCCGGAGGTGCCACGCTGGGAACCCAGAGATCCGAGTAGATGCAAAGAAATGTGACAAATGCAAAGAAAGGTTAAGAAAGAAAAGCTTATTTAAAAGTAAATTAGAGAGAGAAAGAGAACGAAGACAGAAGGGTCACCTCCCCAAGGTCGGGGAGGGGGCCAAAGCCAGGAAGCATGGCGACAGCCATGGCTCAAAGAGCACATGGCCACACCAGAGTCTAGCAAGGCAATGGCCGCTGGTTGCTTGTGGTTGAGTCCTTTTAACCATTCCCCT
>CAUYQG010133682.1:0-39610 GCA_963574415.1 Tarsius wallacei | reverse complement strand
ACTAGTTTACACTCCCACCAACAGTATAGAAGTGTTCTCTTTTCCCCACATCCTCTCCAGGATCTGTTGTATTCTTTTTTGTTTTTTTTTTGAGTTGGAGTCTCACTCCGTCGCCCAGACTGGAGTGCAGTGGCCGCTCCCGGCCACTGCAGCCTCGACCTGCTGGGCTCCGGCGATCCTTCCGCCTCAGCCTTCCGAGTAGCTGGAACTACAGGCACGCACTACCACGCCCGGCTGATTTATTTATTTATTTATTGTAGAGATGAGGTCTCGCCAAGTTGCCCAGGCGGGTCTCGAACCCGCAGGCGCAGGCAATCCACTCGGTGGCTGAGCCACCGAGCCCGGCTGTATTCTTACATGTTTAAACTTCAGGCACCTTCATAGTACTCTCCATTTGATATAATTCCTCATCAAGATGCTTTTTCCACTGTTCAAAACAGTTTTTGAAGTCGTTAAATTTGATGTATTTTAGTGGTTTTGCCATTTTATGTTTCACATCTTCCACATCAGCAAAATGTTTCCCTTTGTGAACTTTTTTCATCTGGGTTTGAAACATTTCCCTTTAAGGACATTTTTCATTCGGGCAAGATCAAGTGAATAGAAAGGGTGGGCATGCTGTTTTGATAAAACAACAACAAAACAACAACAACAACAAAAACTGCTGAATACTCAGTGCAGTGTGGCCAGGTGCACTCATAAGTTACCCATTAAAAGAATTTCCAAAGACAAACAAAAAATTCACTGAAGCAGAGCACAGCTTCTCACAACCATGCTAGCTGGTATACTGATGCTGATGAGTTCCTAGAACACTTAACAGGAAAGCTGTGCTACTGTACTACAAGGGGTCCATCATGCAAAAGATAATTCTGTTTTTTGGAGGGTCTTCCTTGAAATTGTAGTTAAGAACAATAGGACTGGCACAATTGTTCTCAGCAGTTGCTAGACTGCCTGATAGTTAAGACTTCTATGAAGAATGTGGAAAGCCTGGCACAGGGTTTTCCTGTTGCACAGTAAATGATACGTACATGAATTCTACACCTGGTGAGGATGGTTCCTATCTCCATAAACTTGTATCCTTCAGCTACAAAATAAAATTATTGACTGGGGATAAGAGATCCCTTTTGGATTTGACTTCGTTTAAGATTTAAATCACTTATAATTGTGCATAGTTCATTTCATTGTCAGACGATAGGCCAAAAAAAAAAAAAAGAAAAGAGAGACCAAATAAGAGGCACAAGGACATTCAGAGCCATAGTTTTCCTTTTTATTTTTTATTTTTGAATTTAAGTAGAAAGATGCTACTGAAGAAAAAAAAATTCTGGAGGAAGATTTCTCCCTCAAAATGTATGATGTATTCATTTATCATGAAAAGAAATTAATTGATGTCAAATCCTCATTTAATCAGTCCAGTCTCGTGTGAGAATTGCCTAAATGAAAATTAGTTTTGTAATAAATAGTCCAATAAAATGTCCACTTCAGGTGCAGATTTTGACTCGACATAAGACAGGAAGACTATCCTGCAATGGTCCTCACCAATGATTTGAGTGTCTTGCTGTGTTATAGAAAATATATACATACAGGTAAAGTGTTTAGGCATCTGTATGACTACTAACTCATGTCCATGTTTATTTTTAGGTTTCCACGAAATATTCTCATCTTTAAGGACATGTTTTGGGTTATATGTTATCTTTTGATAATACATTTATAATTATTTTCAAACATACATTTGTTCTTTTATACTTCATTCACCCAAAGATGTTGCTTCTCTGTAAATGTTTAAGATTTCTGTCTGCCATGTCTGAAAGATCAGACATGTAGGCTCACTCATATATACTCTTTTAATTGTCCTTTCACTTCTCTTTTCCTGTTTAGAATGTGTGTGAAAATTCAGCTACATTTTGTTCCTTTATTACTTTTCTAGAGAAACTGAATACCTTTGGGAGCTGCTTCACAATATCTTACTTTTGATGTCACAGGGAAAGGTGAGAAGGCAGAAGGAATGAAAAGGGGCACAACATTACAGATGTAGCAGAGATCAAAACAAAAAAGAAAACATTATAAAAAGTTTATGCCAACATATTTGAAACTTAGGTATAAGGTAAAATTCACAAAATGATATAAATTATCAGAAATGGAAAAGAAGAAATAGCACCTCTTCAAACCAGTAGTCTACATACTTTTCCATAATAAAAACATCAAGCCCAGATGTTTTACAGGTGAGTTATTGAATTTAAAAGAAGCAGGTAAATCTCATATTACACAAACATTTTCAGGAGATATTGAAATATAGAATCCACTTCATTTCACTTTTCAAGTAATATACTCTTGGTTCCCAAATCAGATAAGAACAGTATATGAGAGGAAAGTTATAGTTACTCTCACTTACAACCCTTGATGCCAAGTCCTAAAAAAATACTAGAAAACTACATTGAGTTATATATTTTTAAAAATCACTCACAGTTTATTTTACTTAAGGAATTCAAATTTGATTTGACTTTAAAAAATTAGAAATCACCGCCGGAAAATATTACAATGGAAGTTATGTTATCTCAATGATTATATATTATGTATATAATTATTTATTTACTTATCTAGTATTCATTAAAGGATGACATCTTGATTTCAGCCTTGTGAGACCCTAAGCAGAGGACACAGTTAGGCTGTCCCCAAACTCCTGACCTCCTGACCCACAAAAATTGTGAGATAATAGACATGTGATGTTTTAAGTCTAAAAATAAATAAAGGATGTTTAGGTGTCTAGTTGTTTTTTGACTATTTAAATGTTGTGGATATTTTGCTCATAATTTGTTTGAAAGGAGCTTACACACTAGGGGAACAAATATGTGAACTGCTTCAGGAGCAGCTGTTGCCATAGAGGCCACAGTGTGATGCTAGATGCAGTCATTCTGAATTCCACTGTTCTCCATCCTCCCAATTCATTTCCTGAGTTCAGTATAAGCTTGGTCACAAATCCTACAAGGATATTACAAGAAAGAAAAATCACAGCCAAATCTCATTCCACATCTGAAATAAAATATTTCACATGGAATCTGGTGACATATTAAAAGACTAATCTATTTCATCCAAGATGGATTTATCCCAGAAATTCTAGTTCAACACTCAAACTCAATCAGAAGAATTACCACAGTAAGAAAGTAAAGAATAAAAATCTTGTGATTATCTCAAAAGATATAGAAAACTATTTATTTGACATGCTGAACAAAGTAGGAGGTTATAACCAGTACAATAAGAAAATGAAATGAACTATAAAGTATATAAACTGGAAAGGATGAAATACAATGATCATTATTTCAAATATCATAATTGTGTATTCAAAATACTAGAATTTATAGTTAAACTATTAAAATAAATGAATAAATTTAGCAAAATGCAAGCACAGCTCACAAAATCATCAGTATTTCTTTATATACTGGTAACAAATATTGATTCATTATGAAATGAAATAAATTTCCAATTGCAATCTTATTAAAATATCAAGTAATAAGGCATGCATTTAACAACAGACATGTATATTGCTTTATAGAAAGTAACAGTATTATGGAGAGAAGTTTTTTTTTTTAAATTTAAATAAATGGAGAGATAAAATACATTTCTGGCTGAGAAGACTCTATTAAACAAATGTCAGTTTTCACCAAGTTCAGTGCAAGTCAATACTTTTTGTTTTGTGTGTGTGTGTGTGTGTGTGTGTGTGTGTGTGTGTGTGTATAAATTGACAAGTGGATTCTAAAATTGATGTGAGAATGAAAATGATCTAAAATAGCCAAGGCAATCAAGAAGAGGAATTTCAAATCAGAAGAGTCTATCTGATAACAAATTTTATCATAAAGCTAAAATAAGGCAGTGAAGTAACCATGCAAGGGTAGATATATAGATCAAAAGGACAAAACAGAGAGTTGAGAATGAAATGCAAATAGATGCATTTGCCAGATTTGTGATAAAAAGCATTACTATAATTCTAGGAGAAAAAGTATGGTTTTTTAAAATAAAATGTACCTTTTCAATTGGATATCCATGTAGAAAAAAATCTTAATCCTTTCCTCACAATACATAAAATCAACTACTGGTAGACTATAAGTCTAAATATGGAAGTAAATAACATGAGATAGGTATTTTGTATAGGCAGAGACTTATTACATAGCACATGAGAAGCGCTAACAAGATAGAAAATGATTGATAAGTAGACTATATTGAAAGTAGGATTTTTGTTCATAAAATGGTACATTATGAACTTCTAAATTAGCTCCAAATTTAAAGAGTTTGGAAATCGGGAACCTCATTCTTACAATGAAAAAGAAAAAAATAAAGCTTGACAAATGAAAAATTAATGACCTTTCTTGGACTCACCAGAAAACTGAGGTTGAAGAATGAACTTCCACTCTGAAATGTGAAAATGTGGAAATTGTGAAAGCAACTAGAGAGTGAAGCAAAATATTTAAAGTACTGAAAGTAAAAATGTGCCAATCTAGAATTTTATTTTTAATGGCATTACCCTTCAAATGTAAAGTAGAAACAAAAACTTTCTCAGAAAAACAAGAAGTGAGGGATTTCATCACCAGTAGATCTGCCCTGCTATAAATGTTAAATGACAGTCTTTACAGAGAAGGAAATTTTATGTCAGAAAATCAGGTCTATTAATACATAAAGAAAAGAAAGACGCCAGGAATGTGATAAATGAAAATTATTTAATAATTCCTAATTCATCTAATAATTCCTAATTCATCAAATAACTCTTCAAAGTAATAATAGTAACAAGATACAGGGTATTTTAAAATATATGTAAATGAAATGAATGATAGCAATATTATAGAAGAAATGAATTGGAAATTCTCTGCTACAAGGCACGAGTGCTACATATAAATTGACATAGTATTATTTGAAGAACTTATAGTTAAAAAATAAATTGAAAACTCTAGAGAAATCACTAGATAGAAGATAGGAGTCTAAATGATTTGTGAAGAAAAGAAATACAAAAGGATCATATAAAATGCTCGATTAAAGCAAGAGGAGAATGCAATGAATAGAATACACTTACAAATATGGTGGATATTAATCCACCAATAATCTAACTATAATTATGTTAAATGTGAATAGTCTATGAAAAATATGAATATTAACAACACAATAGAAAAATGGACAAAAGACTTGAGAAGAGAGACACTTCACAAAAAGGTATATTAATGGCACTTAGTCTATGAAAAGATATTCAACTTCATTAGTCATCAGATAAATGTAATTTTTTTTTTTTGGAGTTGGAGTCTCACTCTGTCACCCAGACTGGAGTGCAGTGGCTGCTCCTGGCCACCGCAGCCTCGACCTGCTGGACTCCGGCCAGCCTTCTGCCTCAGCCTTCCAAGTAGCTACCACACCCGGCTAATTTTTTTGATTTATTGTAGAGATGAGGTCTCGCCAAGTTGCCCAGGTGGGTCTCGAACCTGCGAGCTCAGGCAATCCACTCACCTCAGCCTCCCAAAGCACGGGATTACAGGCTGAGGCACCGAGCCCGGCTGATAAATGTAAATTAAAAACATGATAAGATACCACTATACAGCCACCAGATTGGCTACAATTATAAAGTCTGACAATATCAAGTATTTATAAAAATGTGGGGAAAAGGTAGTCACACATTGTTGGTGGGAGTTTAAATTAGTACCACCACTTTGTAACATGTACATACATTAGAACCCAGCAATTCCATTCCCAAGTATGTAACTAGTAGAAATGTATACAAATATTCACCTAAAGACACATTCAAGAATGTTCACATTAGTACTATTTGTAATACCTCCAAATTGGAAGCAACCCAACTGTATATCAGTATAGAATTTATACACAGATTTTGGTATTTAATTTTATCATTTATGAAAATGAAAAGCTGCTACATGCAACATGGTTGAATTTCAAAAACAACACGTTGAATGAGAAAAGTCAGACATGATAAAATATATATTGCTCGATTACATGTGTGTAACATTCAAGAACATGCAAAACTAATCCATCATGGCAGATGTTTAATGGGAATAAGATAGTGTGGGAGAGAGTAAGAAAGGGACTTCTTATGTTGATAATGTTCTATTTTTTTGATCTGGGTGGTGTTTTCACTTTGTGAACGTTCACTTATCTGTACATTTATGAGTTGTGCTCTTCTTCATATGTATCTTATAAACTGAAAAGCTCACTTCTGAAAACACTGAAAGAAAAAAAGAAAATGTCAAAGGATTATGCCTAAAAGGAAGCACAAATGACACATTAAATATGTTTGACCTGGTTATCAATCTGAATAAATGCAAATTTAAATGAAATTTTGTTTTATACCTAGTATAATGGCAAAAATTTTTAAATCAGACAATGTCCAATGTTGGTAAAGATGTAGATTTGAAAAAAAAAATTCACATACTGCTGATGAAAGTATAAATTGATACAACCACTTTTGAATAAGGTTAGCTCTTCATAGTAATCTTAACCATGTGCACACTCTATGATTCAGCAATTTATTCCTTGGTATATACCTGAAAAATATCTTGTACATGTGCAGGAGGAGACATGGTAAAACAGTTATAGCCTAATTGTTCATAATAAAAACTGAAACAGTTCAAATTTTTATCTCAAATTAATCAGATTAAAGTGTGATGTATTTACACAGTGAAATACAGGATAGCCATGACAAAGATATATAGAGCTGTATGCAAACACAGATTAATCTTAAAAATCTAATCATGGGCAATGAAAAGCAAGTTAGTGAAAAACACAAAAGTAGCATTCCAGTTATGCAAAGTTTAAAAACAGACAAAATTACCAATTACATTATAACATTTTATAGAAAAACAAGAGAATGATTTGCAGAATTTTCTGGAGGAGCGTGTTCATGCAGTCAAGAAGAACTAGCAGGAGGATTCAAAAATATTGGCAATGCTCCTATTTCTTAAACTGTGTGGTGACTAGAAGTATGTTCACATGACTGTATTTTGTTTTAAACTGTCTACTTTAAATATACTTTTTATATTAACGGTAGCAGAAATTTAAAAGTTAAAGAAAAAGAATGAAATGTGTCACTGTAACCACTTTTGGACTTTTGTTCCTGATTTCCTGAGCCAAAACTATCAATTAAGATTAAAAAAAACATTTTGTTAACTCCCAAAGCTATTTTAGAAAATGTCCATCTGATATCTTTCAGACGATGGTCATTTGAGAACACAGTGAAGAGACCGATAGGCTAAATCACTAGGATTTGTTTACACAACAAAAAAATGTGGCTGGTAAAATATTCTCTACTGATGTTTCTGAAACCAGAGACCGGAAACGTAGAGTGGAAATGAGACCCTTTACTATTCTAGCGCCAACACAAACAACAATTATAGCGTCATGTGAGAAAAGTAGTAAGAAATACTGCTGGGTTTCAGTGGTTCAACTAAGTCACCAGATTGCTGTAATTGTAGCAGATTGGACCCCCAAACTCCATAATCTTCAGCAAGGAATAACCCTTAGATTAAA
Organism: Tarsius wallacei; assembly: GCA_963574415.1. Lineage (NCBI taxonomy): Eukaryota > Metazoa > Chordata > Mammalia > Primates > Tarsiidae > Tarsius > Tarsius wallacei. The sequence goes on along the minus strand of CAUYQG010133682.1, from coordinate 32,101 downwards.
TTGATCTCTCATAAAACAACCCTGGGGTCATGAGAAGGCTACTCTGCCAATTTCATTTCACTGTGGGACCTACTGACATCTGGCTTAGCTGTGGAAGTTGGAAAACTTTAAAATTCTCTTGACAGTAAAACTGGACATGTGGAAAGCATTCTAATCTGTTAATCTTTGGTGCTCCTGAAAAAGGGACATTTGGATTTATACTTCATGTTGATAGATATGAAACTTCTAGATCTAGTTGTAAATAACTTAATGGCATTTGAATAAATAGAATTTTCATTTCCCAAATGTGTCAAAAGATGAGTATGCACCTGCATCAACCCCATAACAGAAGAAGCCCCCTGGATTTTCTGTTTACACTTAGGTTTTGTAATTTATCCACCTTTACGTTGGTTCCATTTGTCCAGTGAAAATAATTGAACAGTAGCAAGTGCTTTCTTCTTCTCCTTCTCTTTCTCTTCTCTCTCCTCCCTTCTTTCCTTTGCCCTCTCTCCCCCTTACTGACTAGCTCCCATGCTTGCACAAACACTTCTCACTCTTCTTCCCTCCTTCCTTTCCACTGTGTAACAACTTTCAAATAATCAAGGAAATCAACAACAGAAATAATTCCATACATATGTGTACAAAATTTGCATGCTAACAATAAGTGACCTTTAGGGCCACTGCTTTCATATATTGGGATGTGAATATGTATACATAAAGCAAAAAGTATACTTACCGTGTTATGGGCTATCCCTAAATAAATAAATGGCTGGCTCGAAGAGCGACAGAGGGTAGATGCTGCCTCTACTCTATCTTGTAGGCATATAGAGCAGTAGTGAAATTTACCCATGATTTGGATTTCCTTTTATTCCTCACATCAGCTTCCATGCTGAGCCAGTCTCCCTTTTGTTTCTCACTTCAGGTAACATGCTCCCTTGCTTCAAACTGTTGTTTGAGTTTTAATTTTTATCTTTTTAATAGTCCTTTGTCTCTTTTTCTTCTAATCCTTCCTACATCTACTAAATTTCTCTTTTCAACATTAATATATTTGTCCTAACTTCAGAACAATACCTTAAAATCTCTGGATTTAAATTCATTAAACTAACTGAAGACTAAAGGAAATATCGCCCAATTAAATTTAGGTCTACATAGTTCTCTACTGAGTACATGCTATTCAAAGGCGTTACTTTCCCTATCTCCAATAATCCTTTGTGGTCTCTAGTCAAAAAAAATGTGCAAATAGGTAAGTAAATAGATAAATAAGCGAATTATAGGAAATAAAGTACAGCTATTGCTTCTGATAAAGCAACTCATGATTTTGTCTTTCCCCGATTCCACATGGTATGAGTTAACTCCTAAATCAGAGAGTGTAGCACAGTAGCTACAAACAGTGCCTCTGGAACCTAAATGTCTACAATCAAATCTTAACTCTCTGGTCTTAGGCAAATTACTTAACTTTTCTATGTACCATGTTTTCTCATCTGTACATTTAGAATTTCAATAGTATGTATTTTTGAACGGTTGTGAGGATTAAATGAATGTGGGCACATATGAGACACTGAAGGTGTTAGCTTTTCTACCCCTTCCCTTTTGGCTCTGTCCCCAGCTGACAGTCAATCTAGTCTCCATACCAGAATCAGGACTATCACTCATTAGTTCCATCTTTCCATTGGAAGTTTGGCTTTTCACGATTCTCAGTCTAAAAGATAAGTATTTTAGTTGAGTGTTGCAACAACTCATTATAACAGCACTTTTCTTTATTCCTCATAGGAATTCGTTGTTTACTGAGCACCTTCCATAAGGCATTATTATCTGGTTTAATGAGGATACGCTATGGAAAGCTCTCTGTCTAGATTTGACTGGTTGTTCTGTAGTTTTAAAGTGGGGTATGTGTGTGCATGTGCGTGTGTGTATCTGTGAGATGGTAATGGGTCATTAATCTGCAAACAATTCTATAATCTTTAAACCTAAATCCACTGATACCTTATAATGCACATTGTTAAACATAAGGACTCAAGTTCTGCTTGAAGTCTTTAGTGGCTCCATTGCACCCTTCGTATCAAGTCCTCAATGCAGATCTCAATCCTTATTAGACTGCCCTTGACCTGCCACAGCAGTTTAATCTCTTGTCGTTTTTCTCACTCTCAAATCCCCTGAAGCACACAGGCTCATCTGTATGGTGCATTTCACTTTCTCTACCTCTGGACAATGCCTATTTGTCTTTTAGGTCACAATTTAGAAAGACTTCCTGAACAGGTGTTTCTGAGATGTGCTCCTGTATGACACGACACCTTCCCTTCCAGGATGCTATTTGCACAGTATTTCTACTGCTTATTTACATGTCAGTGTAGGACTGTGCATCATGGTTAGCAAATAGCCTCTACCACATGGTCTAACACACAGTATATGCTTTATGTTCAACACCTATCTTCAAAGAATGATTAAATACTGTCAATATCTAATTTCAGTAGAAACACTCTGGTTCTTACATCAGTGATGAGGAATTTGTTTGAACCCAGTTAATTTCCTTGTATTAGATGATTATTTGATACCATAGTACCTAGGAATACAAAATAAGCAGCATACTTGAACTTAATGAGGGTATATTCTGGGAGTCTTTGCAAAGTGATTTAAAGTTCAGAAGCTATTTGTAAGTGTATCAATTTTCCTTAATGGAGCTCTTGTTCTTGTCTGTACATAATTTAGTTCTAGTTGGAAGTAGGGCAAAGTAGAAATGAGATGGTATCAAGCCAAGTATCATGAAAACTTATTCCTATATAGCCTGAGCTGACACTTGGTCAAAACACTTACAAAAATATGAGGAAAACGTTCACATAGAGAAAATATATTTTGTGTTATATGGAAGCTATATAGCTGAACTGCAGACATGGGAATCCATGGGATACATGTTTTTTGCCTGTGTGCAGGAGCTTCTTAAAGTGAGAGCTTTGTTGAAGCCATAATTTTACTTCAGAAGTATGGTTTCTTGGAAGAAACAGTGCCTTGAGTTGAGAAGACTTAATTGATATGCAGGCAAGAATTCCAGGCAGAAACGACATTATGGTAAGGGTAAGCAGGTTAGAAATAGTACGGAAGAATCTACAAGAAATGTTATGCTGTCGAAACATCTGATGTCAAAACTTCAAGAGCCTCGCTGATATAAAAATCTTGGACTTTGTCCAGCAGGTGATCGAGAACCACAAAGGTTTTAAGCAGGGGAGTGTTACTTGCACTTTAGATTTGCGTTTTAGAAACGCCTTTCTGGTATATCTATAGACAATAGGTTTAAGGGACATAGGACAAAACATCAGATGGTAGACTCTTTCCGTGAATCAAGCGAGAGACACTGAAGGCCTTGTGGGTAGGGTGTACTTAGTACAGTGGAGAAAAAGGAAGATTGGATATATATTTAAGTAATGGTAAGCCCTCAGGATTGACTAAGTATGGAAGACAAAAGAAGGGGAAGACACATAGCTGAATTGTGTGCTCTTTGTATATGTCAGCAGGTGGACAGTGAACAACTCCTGTCATGTTAAGCCATTTGTTAAACTGTACAACTGTCCCTCAGAGCAGAGACACTTGGACCTTAACTATATGATAGGCAGTAGAAATAGAGGATGCAAAACACAAAAGTCATTGCAGATTCTCAAATTAGCTCAAAGAGATGGGACTTGGTCACCAATGTCCTGTGACACATGGCAAAGCTCTTGTTCTTGATTGGCTACTTCATTCATTTTCTCAATTACTACTACTCCTCTAAGGTTTATCTCTCACCAAGCTTCCTACAAAATTGTGTTTCCCTTATGCATAGCTAGAATATTGCTTCCTGATTAGCCAAAATAAGTCCATCAGGTATAATGTTGCTCATATTTCTGCCTCACTGCCCACAAAAGATTATTGAGTAGGGTTCTGGGCCTCAGTCCTTTGCCTCAGAAAAACAGTCCCCACAAATAGAACTTGAACTCTAGAATCTTACAGCCTAGTACACTTTCATTCAGCTTTTATTTTCACCTTAATATGTCTTTGAAAAATTATTTACTTCTGTCTTCAGTGGCAGTATACAATAAGGGTTAACTTCAATGGTTTTAGAGTCAGTCGTTAAAACGTAGATGGGCATACACGCAAATGTAAAAAGAGAGAAACCTTGAAGGAAAAATAAGAGGTGGTTTTAATAACACAGTTGGTAAACTATACCAAATCGAATCTATTCCTGAACCCGCGGGTTCGAGACCCACCTGGGCAACTTGGCGAGATCTCATCTCTACAATAAATCAAAAATTAGCCGGGCGTGGTAGCGCGCGCCTGTAGTTCCAGCTACTTGGAAGACTGAGGCGGAAGGATCGCCGGAGCCCAGCAGGTTGAGGCTGCGGTGGCCGGGAGCGGCCACTGCACTCCAATCTGGGTGACAGAGTGAGACTCCAACTCAAAAAAAAAAAAAGAATTAATATAATATTGCCGAGAAATAAATGAAAGATTAGTTCAATATCTGGGTATTGATGTAATCAAAATATTAACAGAGGAGAAAAATATTTCTTAAGAAACACAAAAAATGATAAAATTAAACATTCTTTCTTGATAAAAACTTTTATAAATGAAGATTAAATGGGAACTACCTGGCGCTCATGAATGGTAGCTATTGCAAACTTATAATAAACATTATATTTTACGATGAACACTTAGAAACAGTCTCACTTTTAAAAAAAAAGCAAGTTTCTATCACTGTTTCGGCATTAAATGGGGGCTTTTAGCCAATGTAATACAATAAGAAAAAAATGATGAAAAATTATTAGGAATAAAATTGTTATCTATATTTTTAAATTCTGGAAACATATGCTTTTGGATTTTTATATAGATAATCATATCACTTGCAATAAGAATAACTAGTGTGTGTGTAGTATATATGTATATATATAGTGTAATAAACACATATATTAATCATAAGATCATTTGACAAAATTTCATATTAAAAATATTCAAAATCACATTTCTACAGAGAAATAATAACCAATCAAGTAACAGTAGAAAAAACATAATATTCGAGTTAGCAACAAAAGCTACAAAGTACGGGAAGAAAATAAATATGTGTTAAAACCAAACACGTGTTAAAAACTTTGCTGTAAAACCTGTATATCACAATTGCAAAATGTTACTGAAAGAAATGTGACTCTGGGCTCGGTGGCTCAGCCTGTAATCCTGCGCCTTGGGAGGCTGAGGTGAGCGGATTGCCTGAGCCCGCGGGTTCGAGACCCGCCTGGGCAACTTGGCGAGACCTCATCTCTACAATAAATCAAAAAAATTAGCCAGGCGTGGTAGCGTGCGCCTGTAGTTCCAGCTACTTGGAAGGCTGAGCAGAAGGATCGCCGGAGCCCAGCAGGTCAAGGCTGAGGTGGCCGGGAGCGGTCACTGCACTCCAGTCTGGGTGACAGAGTGAGACTCCAACTCAAAAAAGAAAAGAAAAGAAAAGAAAATACGTGACTAGGTGTATAATGTTCTCAGATGAAAGGATTTAGTGTCTTAAAGACAGCAATTGTCCTGATTTATAAATTTAATGTGCTTTTTTAAAAAAAAGCAGAATTTATTGAGAGAACAGAAAAACTCCCACAGTGGGAGGTTACCCAAGTGGGTTGCCCAAACTTAATGTTCTTTGAAATGAAATCCTCAGAAACTTGATGACCAGATTTAAACTTCAAACAGAGGAGTAAAAGGCACAGAGTAAACAAGACATGTTTTAGAACAAGATAGGAGAACTTGCCATATCAGGCTGAAAGTTTTCTTTATGATAAAGCTGCCTCTAGGACTGATTCTCTCCTGACTCCTAGGCAGACTTTACAGCTCCTGGGATGATGAGTAGCACTTAATTCTTAAAGGCTGCAAAGAAGGAACTGGGAGCTGAGTGTCAAAACTCACACGGGTAGGAATTCGGGTTTACTGTTGGTAAATTTCATGGGCTTCTGTGGATATCCACAAGGAGGAAATGTTTAATTGTTCATCTTGACTAGATTGTTAACCTTAATGAATCTGAGTCACATCCAGAACTGAGTGTGGGGCTTATTATGGTCACATAATTTACTTGTGTTTTGGAGACCTCTTCAGTGGGTTATATTTATTAAAAATATTCTGTAGGTAGCTATCCATGCACATTCACAGAGACCTAGCAGTAGAAATCTTTTCTTAAACTCAAAGAAATAACTAAATCACTAAAAGTCATGTTAGGGTTATGATTGCAGTATAAAACTTTTACTTTTTTTTTTTTACTTTCCTCCTTTTTTATTTGATTTCTACTTGCAACTAAGAATCTGATCTTTTTATCTATAGTAATCTTGTAAGAATTCTTTTAAAACAAGGAAATCATCTTAATAAAAATCTAATAATATAGTCAGATTTAACTTGCTTTCAGCTAACAGTATACCTTAGTAAATTAAGACAATTAAATTCTCTTGGAATGTAATGTTAATATTATTGGCAATTATTATCCCTCAATGTGTGTACCTTGAACAAAGCTTTAATTCTAGGTAATTCTACAAAGCCTCATTAACCATTTAAAATTTAAAGTATACGAACAAGTAGGGAATGAAACAAGTTAAAATAAAAAATAATTATAAGATATTTTAGTCTAAAGCATTGTGTGGTTCCTGTTTTCCACCTGTTTTATATTCTCTCTCTTTTTTATGGTCCTGTACATGTAGAGTATTGCCCTGGAGGTGAGATGTAAAGCATCCAAAAAAGCTTGAAAATATTTTATCCTGAAAGTATATCCCAAGTGTTCTCTCAGGAAGGCAGGAGAATGTGGAGTAGAAAAATGAACAGCTCAATCAGAAACAGAACAAAAGACAAAGCTCACTTTCTTTCAGTGATGATTCCATCTGGAGAGGTCCCTAGGGGTTACTAGATTTAGGGAAAGAAGAAAGTAGATATTTTGTTTGAATACATGAAAGTCTGCCCTTGCACCAGTGTTTCAGAACAAAATGTTTATATTTCTATTGTTATATTTTGAAGCACTTTCATCTAGACTATATTTTATTGCCTTAGAGGAGCTCTTTGAAAATTTGTGTATTTCAGCATAACTTTCCTGGAATTTTCTCTGTATTAGAGAGTTTTAAGGTAAAGAAACTAAAGCACAAGAGTCAGTAACTTAAAACATGAATTATAGCATCTTTTCTTCATTTGTTTTAAAATGGCTATACAATTTCTCGCATTGTAAGGGCCCTTTTTTATGCATCATTTATCTCTCTTCTCAGGTAACGATTGTACTTGACACTCCAAATCTAGCATAGTTTCTTTGTGAATTTTGATCACACATATTTTTCCAGTTGAGAAGAGATTCTTTGTACCTTCCAAGTACACTTTTCCTTTACATAAGCAATGTTTTTAATTGTGATGGAGTCATTTGTGTGTCTACAGGTTCTGCAGTTAACCACTCCTGAGAAACCCATTGACTGGTCTGCATAGCAGCAATTTAAGATCTAGAAAGCTGATGTATCTAAGTCATGCCTACAATGATGGAAGTTGGCATAATCAGTTTGACAGTAGGCGGAGTTCAAAATAATTCTTAGTCTTATAGTAGCTTATCCAACAACAGGTAAAGATGACTAGCATTTTGTTTGATCATTTGCACGCTCTAGTTTAGATAAATTTAAGAATGTGTAAGATTATGTTTTTGTAATTTGTGAATTACATTTTAAAATGTAAATTTCTAGACAAAACTAAAATAATGTGATTATTATTCCAGAGACAGGGGTTGAAGGCAATTATGTGAAGGAGAAGGAAGAACTCTGGAGGTTGTGAGAGGAAGAGAAAAAGCCAAGATGTGTCGTAATTGAGAAATGGAGCAAACCCAGAGATTTAAGAGATGAGCATGCCAGGAGCATTGCAAGGGAGGAAATTACTTTGTATGTGATTGCAACAGACAGATATGAGAGTTTTGAGGAAGGCAAGGTCACAAGAGAGCTGATGGTAGAAGTAACCCATGCTTTAGAAAAGGAAGCATAGAGAAGCAAAGCTGTCTGTGTTATCACATTTTTAAATTCATGAGGTGTTTTCATGTAGTCTTTCTTATTGGTTGATTCTAATTTTGACAGAAGTTGGCATTAGAATTCCCCAAAGACTCCATAGTCACATGTATATAGGCCTAACAATTAAGTTCATGAACTCAATCTAGAACTTTGAAGGTGACCATGGTGTTCTTCAGCAATATGACATGTAGCACTTTTTCCAGGATGAGTTCTCAAACTTAATTATCAGACCTCACAGATGGCATATCTGATGATATGGAAAGATGACTTGACCTTTATTTGGTGTATTTAGTAGAAATGCCATTTATATGGACCACAGTGAAGCATATGAGCCTTCTGCCATAAACAGACATCTTGAATTATATTCTTTTTTTTTTTTTTTACTATTTAGTTTCTAAAATTAGAGATATGTTGATCTAATTTTGTGGTACTTTTTTTTTAGGTTCTAATAAAATCATGGTTACCTTCTCTGTTTAAAAGGACGTTCTTATTTTTAAATGAAATATCCAAACAGGCCAGTTTTCAACAAGTAAATTTACTAGTCAAAACTATATGAAAAAAACGTAGGTTCTTGTTCTCCCGTGCTCCAAATATTCTACCTAAATTTACTGTATTTCAAATTTAGCAATATCTTACTATATATGTGTTACTTAGTTGGAGATTTCAGAAACCTGAGGAATGTGTTCCACATGTTTTCTCTTTTGATTCTTCGGAAAACTCATTTATTCTTTGAAAAAAAAAATCTTTACTACCTTAGAAGAATGTCTAGATTACTAAGATAATCTGGACATGTATATATATATATATATATATATATATGATCATTATTCTTTAGGATGTTTACACTGCTTGTCAACAAAGCACTACAGAATTGATTCTACAAATTAGCTTTTTTTTTCCTTCCACATTCAGGGCATAGAGTTAAAAGATTTTGGTTCCAAATCCTGTAGCCACACCATAAGGGCAAAAGTCTTAATAAAACACATTAGCTTGTTTTTCATGAGAAGATATCGTGTCTCATGTTTTATGTGTCCCCTAGATATTTCCAACTTAACTTGGTCAGGTGAACATTTAAATGTTCCCTGGTGTTGTAACAATTAATAATCAATGTTGATATTAAAACTTATTGTCATACTAAATTTCGGGAATTGCTGGGTTAAAAAATACTAACTGGCTCACACAAAAAGTTGAGATACACTACAGAGCTCAGCATAACAACAGAATGCTGCCCATCACCTTGGGAGAAGGGTGACAATTAAGGGAATTAAATAGATTTATTTTAGAACAATCTTCTGCCATGAATCAGATCAATATATACAATTTTAAGTGTGTGTCTATATGTATGAATTTTTTTTAGCAAGAGAATATAATGATTTTCCACGTTCTTAGAACAATCTATGACTTGCAAAGCATTTAGAACTCTGATTTAGAAGAAAAATCTCTTTTCTTGGTCTTGAAAAGCATGAAGGTTTATAGCAATCAGCACACTCTTCTCTTTATGTTTAACATACTTTGGATTTATAAGCGTTCATATATTGTACAGGTAGAAAAATATATCAGAAACACAAAATATACTCATTCAGTCAAACATTTATAGACTCCCTGGCTACCATGTAGAATATTATACCATAATATAATAAAATCAGATGATATTTGGCAGGTGAAAATATTAGCATTTCAAAGGTCATTTTGTTAAAATTTTATAGGGAGCGCTTAGGCATCTCTCATCTTTCTCTCTCTCTCTTTCTCTCTCTCTCTCTCTCTTTCTCTCTCCTCTTCCTTTTCTCCTCCTTCTCCTCCTCCTCCTCCGTCTTCTTCTTTCTTTTCTTTAGAGACAGGGTCTCACCTTGTCACCAAGGCTGGGGTGCAGTGGCACTATCATGGCTCACTACAGCCTCGAACTCCTGGGCCCAAACAATCCTCTCACCTCAGCCTCCCAAGTAGCTAGGACTATAGGTGTGCACCACCATGCCCAGTGAATATTTTTATTTTTTAAATTTTTGTAGAGATTGAGTCTCACTCTGTTGCCCAGGCTAGTCTTGAACTCCTGGCTTATTTCTTTTATAATTAGGAGGGTAACTATAAACTCTGTCCTTCCTCTTTAAAAAAAAAAATAATGGTTTTATATAATCTAAAAGTACAATTTTGAAGGGAACTACTTCAACAGCTCACTTTTCAAATTACAAAAAAAGTAGGCCTGGTGTGGTTGCTCACACCTGTAATGCTAGTACTTTGGGAGCCAAGGTTGGAGAATTACTTGAACCCAGGAGCTTAAGGCTGTGGTGAACTGTGATTGTGCCACTGCACTCCTGCCTGGGCAACAGAGTGAGATCCACCCCCCCCCCACCAAAAAAAACTAAAGAATGGAAAAAGTAGAGTCCAAAGAAGTAAAGTAACATTCCAAGTTTAGCTATCCAGGTAATTAAGAGCTGAAAATAAAACCAAAGTTTATTGCTACTGTGTTTGTTTTTTTACCAAATTTTGTCAGGTTTTAAGTAATATTTGTAAAGATGTGGTTGGTTGCTGAAAAAAAATTAAAACATTACAAATTTTACCTTTGGTTAAAATTAAACTTCAGTGCTTTTTATGAATTTCAATTGTCTGTCATTTGTCTCTAGTAATCTGCAATAAATTGTTTATATAAGTAAATTATTCAGTTTAGAGTTAAATACCAATTTGAAAATAAATAATATTTTTAGTTTATAAATATTGAAATAAGTAAGCACATTTTTGCATATATAGCTATATTTTTTGCACTTCATTCTGTGTAAAGTTTTGTATAACTATTATGCTTAGTGTGATAGGCTTCCCAGAAAAGTCCCACTTCTGTAAAATTTCTAAAACACGATTATATATTACAGAGGCATACGTGCATTTGTTAGATGATTCACAAACCTTGATATAAATTCCTCCTGGACATGTGAGGTGATGTGAGTAATTGATAAAAGACTAGATGCTGGCCTGAAGTACTGAGAAATAACAGACGTACTTTTATTAAGAAAAGCAATAGTACTTACAGATGTTCTATAGATATTAGCCATAAGGAAGATTCTCTAAAAGTGAGTTTTTTGTTTTTTGTTTTTTTCCAAGTCAGGTTCTCACTCTGTCCTCCCTAGAATGCAGTGACTTGGTCACAGCTCACTGAAGCCTCAACCTCCTGAGCTCAGGCAATCCTCCCACCTCAGCCTCCTGAGTAGCTGAGGTGACAGGTACATGCCATCAAACCTGCTAATTTTTTTTGTAGAGATGATGTCTTTCTATGTTGCCCAGGCTAGTCTTGAGCTCGTGGGTTCAAGCAATCCTCCTGCCTTGGACTCCCAAAATTCTGAGATTATAGGCATAAGCCATTGTGCCTGGGCTAAAAGTGAAAATTTTGAATTAAACAGTTCCCTTGCAATATAACCAAAATAAAGTGCATGCACACACACACACACACACACAAACATGTGCACACACACACAGCTAGCTAGATAGCTAGATACAGATATACATGTATATATATTTATCTGTAGATATCTTAAACATACTTAACAATATAATATTTGAGTGAAATTTAAAAAGTGTATATGCATATATGTATGTGGATGCACATCATAGTGCTAAATTAAAATTCTTTCTAGTGAGGATCACTAAAAATTTATAATACTGCATCTTGTTCTTATTTATATTTCCTAATATAAATTGAGTTGTCCATGGTAACCACTTAATAAATATGTTTTATTAGATAGTCATTGGATGCTATTTTGGGATACTTCTAACAAATTGTGCTATGTCAAGACTAATGTCAAACGTCAGTAAACAGGAAACTGCTATTAACAAGTTCAGTCATTGGCATTGTTTACAGTTATTTTTTAAGGACTGCTCCCCATGCTGCAGTCTCTGTAGAATCTTCTTATTCTTCTAGGTCAAGTTCAAATGTCATTCCCTCTGTGAAACCTACCTTGATGAACCCAGCCTGAAATAATTTCCTTTCCCCTTGAACTCCTAGCAATATTTTCCTAGTTGGCCTGAATTAACACCTCTCACAGTCTCCCTTTTAATTATTCAGATATATACCATATCTTTTCTACTAGATTATAAGTTTTTGAGTCAAGGACAGCATCTTTAACATATTAATATGCTAAGGCTTTTGTGATTGAATAGTAAGCTATTGCCTGATTGCATGACTTACTCTTTAGCTGACATAAATACAAATGCCATCACAAAAGCTGGTCATTCCATACTAAGTTTGACAGAAAAGGGCACCACCCTGTGAAATTTGAACTCATTCACCTAATAGACATATACAGAATTCATATTATATTCTCTAATAAGAAGCTAAAATCTTCTGTAATCAATTACAAGAGATTTTTTAAAGTAAACATAACTTATTGGACAAGAAGGCATATGTGTGACCTTAACTAATTTGTTAATAACTTCATACAAACTTTAGCCAATCACATGCTCTCTAGTACATGTTGTTTATTTATCCAATGAATTTTCCCCTTTTTGTGGCTTTTATAATTTAACCTAATTTTCCTGGTTAATATAGAATATAACATAGTAAAATCAATGGACAGTATTTCCAGTAGGGGTTTTAGAATGAATGTGGGAAAAAAATTCTTCTTCACAAGACTTTCTCTTTTTCTGTAATGACTTTGAATAAACAATTGAACGATTGTGGCCAAACAGCAGTGTTTTTGTGATATGGGAGACAGTGGAATGCACGAAGATTCAGTATTTTCCATTATATTCTTACCATTTAAAAAATGCTGGTTGGGACTCCAAACTGATTCATTAATGATACTAACTTGATTCATAAATACGTATTCACAAGATGCAGCTCTGCTTTGTTTCTGATGTTGCTTTCTAACACTATCTTTTTGGCTTCCTCTACTCCAAGTACAATGGTCTCCTTGTCGTTCTCTAAACACACCAAACATTCTCCCTTTATAAGGCTTTTGTTCTGACCTTGTTCAATTTTCCTGAAACGCTATTTCAGATCAGTTCATAGACCTTCCACTTCATTTAGGTCTCAGCTCAAATGCTTCTTTACCAGAAGAGTGTTCCTTGACAGACTGTTCTACATTACCATCTCTTCCCTGTCACTTGCTTTCCTGTATTATTATTATTGTTATTATTATTATTATCTTGTTTGTCCTTCATGAGTGTTTTTCTTCTCCACTAAAAAAATTGGCTCCATGGCAGCACAGATTTTGTAGGCTTTATTTTCTACTCATGTATATCTAGCAACCAGAACACTATAGAAACTCGGTAAATATACGTTCAATGATGGAATGAACACTTGCCAGCAGGAAGCATTACATACTGTTTTAAGTTTCCTAAAACAAAAACTTAAGGAAATACATGAGAGCTTGACACTAATCTTTTCTGGTATTAAACTTTCAATGTAATATATTAAGTGGTTTCTACAAAAGGCATCTACTGAATATTTATTGTTTTGTCTGCTCAAAATAATGCCCCTCTTCTAGGAAAATATTTCACCAACCACGTGACTCTAGTGAGGGCCTAGAAAATGTAGCATCCTTGGCCCTTCTGCCTCCAACTCCTAGCTAAAAGAGCAAACTCCTGGCCCCAATGCAGGTAAGCTTTGTATTCGAGACTGGCTTTAGTAACTGGTCTGTTGATGGACATGTGACTCAAGGTGGGTCGATAAATATCCCTTTACCAGGAGTTTTCTAGTTGTAGCTTATGAAAAAGAACTCCCTTTTCTTTTGGTTCCTTTTAAGTTTCTTTGTACAACTCTATGACTTTTGGCATAACATACTTGAAAGGATAAAGCCAACAAACAGAGAAAAAATACAATAGGAGAGAGAAGAGAGAACAAGGGCAGGGGGAGAGGGAGGGAGGAGGAGTGGGAGAGGGAGAGAGAGAGAAAGCTAGAGAAAGGGAGAGGGAGGGGGAAGAGAGAGACAGAGAGAGATGGACATGGAGGGAGAGAAGGAAGGAAGGAAGGAAAGAAGGAGGGAAGGAAGGAAGGGAGGGAGGAAGGAAGGGAGGGAGGAAGGAAGGAAAGAAGGAAGGAAAGAAGGAGAGAAAGAAGAAGGGAGAATGTTGGAGTCTCTGGTTCAGTTTATCTAAAGATCAATTCAACCAAATGTGTTTCATAGTCTATGTGAAGGAACCAGTGAATTTTCCCCTTTTTGTGACTTTAATAATTCATCCTGGTTAATATAGAAAATAGTATAAGATCAATGGACAGTGTTTCTAGCAGGGGTTTTAGAATAAACGTGGCGGGGGGGGACCTTCACAGAATTTCATTTGTTTTTTATTTTTTTGCAATGACTTTGAATAAATGGTAAGAGAATAACTGCAAATAGGGTTCAGGGAAGTTATCTCTAAAGGAATCTGAGCTAATGAGAGCCAAATCTTTATGAGGACCTAAATTGGTTTAAGGGTAGTACTAAATACTTAAAAGAGGATGGAGAGTATATACCTTCCAGTGCTTTCCTTTAATGTCACTTCTCTCAAGCTGCCTTTGATAAGACCTAGGTAGAAAATAATTCAAGAATCAACTCCTTGGACAGGATGCTCAGATTTTTCAGGGTTCACTAGGAAAGCGAGAGACACAAAAACAATTGAACGTAGGAAACAGGTGAGAAGACAGTGATAAAACTGAGCATTGGACAAAAAGGCCACCCAGAGAGTCGCAGGGCTCAGATTAGGGGAAGGCAAACCAGGTGTCTAGGGCACAAATATTAGGAGGCACTTATTGTCAGGTACTGGTTCTGGCTGACCCTGAGACTAAGTGGTTCCTTACAATTTGCACCCTGGGTGCCTCATTCTTAAGGAGGCACTGCTGGAGATTAGAAGCAGCAGGGAATGAGGCACCCAGGGTGCAAACTGCAACAGCTATGAGATCCTTAGGCTGGATGGACAAAGGAAGAAGCAGTGTTACTGGAGCCCAGCATTCTGGGTCACCTGGAAAATTCTAGAACCATGATGGACTTGTCTGTCCATGGTCAAAAGAGGGCTTTGAGGTCACAAAGAAAACACAAGCTCTGCTGGAGATATGAGAGCCTGAAAAATGTTTCTTTTAGAGATCAATCCCCTGTGATAAAGAGCAAAGAAATCTTGGTCAAAGGACTCCCAGAGCAAATGGGCACTTGCCTATCACACGGCTATTCACTTTGGAAATCAGAGGTGCTGATGACAACTTTCTTGTTCTGTTGTGAAAGTTGAGAAGCCTGATTTGTATTCCTGCCCAGATAAGATATGATTTTGTCCATGATTAATATTTTGTGTATTTTCCTGCATACCCCAATTTTTTTTCCTGAAAATTATCTACCCATGAGAGAAATAGCACTTGAATTTGACTCAGACTTAAAGATTCCTATCTTCTCACATATTTTCATCTTTAACTAAGGATGGCATTGAATTTCAGATATTTCTATGTATTGAAGTTTTAAAAAAATTTAAAATATGTTGCAGGTTATATAAGAGCTTTTGTAGGTCTAGTGGTATTTGGCAGCTTTGCCACAAACACCAAATATGTGTGGGTTTGGCAACACTCAATGACAATCTTCAGCAAGTGTTTTTCTTTTAAAATTATGCCTTATGTGACTTGTTTCTTTGTTTGCACTGGACTTCATGGTCATATGCTATCTGGAGGCTCATATACACGTGGCATTTCCATGAAGACCTTGGGGCTTGGCTTACAATTTGTCATGTCTTCGGATGCCAAGGAATGGATCTACCAAAATAATGCTTTTGCCACAAAGTATAATTGCATAATCCCCTAATATTTAATTTTATTTGACTATGTTTATAATTTTATAACAGAATGAGATATTATTGAGCAGTTTAATATCCATTTATAGAAAGCCTTAGGATGGGATAAAATCCTAGAGGCCATCAAAGCTGATGACTTCATTCCGAGTAAAAGGGATTCCTTCTACAACTTTTAGATTGTCTCTTAATACTTCAGTGGCAAGGAGATCATTATTTTGGGAGCTCTCCCATTTAAGTTGGGGTGGCATTAAATGGCTAGAGAGTTATCCCTCATAATCAATCAAAATCTACCTCTGCCTCTTTTCCTCTGGAATTATACAGAATACATCTACTTTCTTGACCACATAATGAACTTGAACTATGTGACTACAACCCTCATCTATCTGTGAGTCTTTTCCAAGGTAAATATCCACAACCGCATCAAGTATTGATTATATCATGTTTTCAGGATGTGTTGGTTTGCCCCAACTCTGCTTCCTCTCTTATATATTTAGCTGTAATTATACCTACTTTTGTTTTCCTACTTCCTTTGAATAATTGGCTTCAACAGCACTGCTTCTAGTGGCTTCAGTTGGACTATTTCTAGTGGCACAACAATTCATTATTTCATGTGTGCCCAGCCTTCTCTCTTTTTCTGAGTTGTATTCAGTGCTAAGAAAAATTAATACTATTATTCTCATAAATATCTTTTTAGATATTTTGGTAAATTGTGGCTTTTGAGTTAGTAAGGTCATTGGCAAATCATTTAGAAATCTAGTTGAACTTGAGCTATTTTAAATGAAAAATAAGGATGTGAGTGATCATCTCCATATTGGGAAGGGATATTGTAAAATAGTTTATACTTTATCACATAGCGAATAGTATACTATATTATATAAAAAATAACAATATCCAGTTTAATGAATCCTGCATCTTAAATGCCCCCAAATTGGTATTTCCTGATAAATGATGGAATACGTGTGTACAACTGCTCAGACATTTCCCATGTAAAAGACAGTGTTTCAAGTTTCTTCTGCCCTCTTTCCTCTTTTTCCTGTGAGTAAGCTGAGTTTGAAGAGGGCAGAAGTATCATCCCAGCGTTAGTGGGGAGTTACCTGGTCTGAAGGCATGTTTAGTCCATCATTGTTTCCCCTTAGATGTGACTCCCCACACCATTCAGCCTCTGTCCTTGTAATGGTACCCAAACCATGGTTTACCCTTCCTCTGACCCATACTCTCTGCCACTCCCTTCTCATGATCTTAGTCCCTTCATATCCACCAGTGCTCTCAGCTTTTCTGGGAGGAATGGGACATTGTTTTATGATTTATATACTAAGTTTGAGTGTCCTGTATTATTTGAGGCTACCCGAGACCCACTGGCCAGGTAGTTCACTCAGCCTGGCATCCCAGGTTACATCTTTTGAAGTAAGAACTCCCCCTCCTGTTATAGGGCTTCTCCAAACATAATAGAATTCTTATCACTCATTACCCACAACCCCACCCTGTGGTACTCAGCAGAGAGGGAGAAAGCCGTGTACTCTTCCCAGGAGCCCAGGAATCACCTAGTCATATTTTTCTGATTTTACTGTCCAATGGAGATCAATTATTTGGGTTACAAGAATGTTTAACTGCAAATGTAAACATTATTAAAGACAGAATCACCCCAGATGCAAATGAGGAAGTTAAAAAGGGTGTTTACTGAAAGACAAAAGTGAATTAAAGTTAGTTTTGGACAATCAGGAATGCTTCAAGAAACATCATGTAGTAAATATTCCATTTTCTACGTCTGTAATGATTTTCAAGAAAGCAATGTTTACCTTTCATTACAGTTGACTATACCCCATGCCCATTCATAGATCATCCTCCACTTAACTTGTTAAACTAGAAACCACAGTGTTTTTGTTAATGGCACTTCTTCTTGCAGTCGTTCCTTATTCATTTAGACACTTATTTTACCTTGTAAATTTGTCTCAGATTTATTCCTTAATAGAAATCTTTTTTCCTTCTGTTTCATTTTGAATAATTTTCACTAACGACTTGATGCATTGCACTAATGTTCTACTTATGTATTTCTCAACTTCTATCCATCTCAATTATTGCTCCCTTGCTAGTGAAATCTGAATAAAGTGCTGATGATGGCATGATTATTCATAAGCCTCTAATAGAACTTTATTTCTTACAGAATGCAGCGCATATCCTATAGCAAGGCACTGGGCCTCCCATGATCAGTAACTACTCCATTCATGTCCTAACAGCCCTTAAAATAAAAATAAAAATTGCCTTATTTAAAATCTTAATACATACTTCATACTAAGAAATCATGTGTATTTTTTCAGTTCATTTCTTCTCTGTAGACTACCCATTCCCTCATCATCCCCCATATGCCAACATCCTTCAAAGCCAAACTATTCAACATACATCAGAAGCAACTATTCATCAACTTTTTCACTTTCCCTGCCCACCCTCTGCCCCTTCCTTGTTCCACTACAAAATGTACAAACCATCTCACTGGGGATTCTAAAGAGCTTTGTTTATAATTAGCATAATAGCTACCATATTCTGCTTTGTATTACAGTTCTCTGTATTAATGGATATATTCTTTGCCAGGTCATTATCTTAATAATGTTAGTTACTACTCTTGGTTTCCAAGCAACAGTAGCCAACTCAAGCCATCATAAGCAAAAAGGAAACATTATTATGAGGATACAGGGGTGTCTCACGGAAACCTCTGAGAGGAAGTATACACACAAGTCAAAATTGGAGATTTGGAAGGAAGTTTCCCACCTGTTTCTTAATTTGCATGGTCACATTAAATATGCTATGCCTCTGTTTTCTTAATTATAAAATGAGAATGAAAATAATAATACCTACTTCCTAGGGTTATCCTGTAGCTTAAAGCCTTTAGCACAACTCATTAAATATTATTTCAAAAACAGGTGGTCAGAGAATGAAGCTGGACCTGAGGAAAAACTGAAAAGCTGACTGAAATTCAGGCTACGTTTCTCTGATTCAACTATACTTCATTTTTTTTAAACTACAGATTGAATTTTTCTGCCCTCTGTTACTCATGAAAAAAGTTTCTTGTCCATAGCTCCGTAGACTGTACTTTGCACCTCTTAGAAAGATGAATTCTGACTTTGTCTTGGTTCCAAATCTGGGTAAGAAGACTGTGATTGACCAAATTTAGGACCAATCAGCTGCAGCTAGGATTTATAAGGTAATCCGTGAGCAAACGGTGTCCAGAAACCCATCTTTATAAGAAGGCACTTCCAAGAGAAGAAGGTTTAAGGAGGAAACAAAAAAGTAGTCATCCACTCATATGTCTTTATTTATTTCTGTATTCTCAGAATTTAGTGCAGTGCCTTAGAGTTCAGTTATTACCACACAGTCTTAATTGCATCCAGGTCTTGATATTCCTATAGTATTGTTCTATACACATTATTTGTTCAATTATTCTTCAAAAATATTAATAACTTGTTATATTCTAGGTAACATGCTATATGCTAAAGGTATAATGGAGTGAGATAGAGTGAAGTTCTGGACATCATGAATCTAATATACACTGCTTGCTGTTTGACTTAAAAAAAAAATTGGTCTGCATATTCTCACAGCCCTTCCTGGTATAAGTGTGACAAAAACACTATTCATTCTTTTTCAGAACCACTATGCTATCCATAATGTTGTCTTCTAACATAATTTTTTCTTTCTTTTTTATTATTTATTACAATTTAGTCGTATTTTCATATTATTGGGTAAGCCTTCCTCTAACATCTTTCTTGGAACTGGAAGTTATTTACCTTCCACTAGTGAAAGCCCAGAAACAAAAAGGTCTAAGTTATTGATCATCCATATAACTGACCACATATATGACTTTTGGTAACCCCAAAAGTAAGAGCTGTGGGGCTTAATTTATTTTAAATCATTCAATCAATCATATAAGGGATTTCAGCTAATTTATCTAGTTGTAAACATCTGTAACTTGCAGATTGTTATGAAAAATAGTGATGACTCCACCTGAATGAATATTCTTTGCACATTGTTGTTTTGGGGGGCCCCTCTTTCTTCCTCCTTACCCCATTACCATTATTCCCATTCATCTCTCTTTGTGCACACACTGAAGAGTATTGTCACAGAAGGTAGGAACTGGGTCTGAAAGAAACAAGTGGCAGGGACCTAGAAATGAGGTCATATTAATGCTTTCTCAGGATTTCAGCAGAAGAACTCAATTGCTGTGTTTTTGAGAAGATGGGTCACTTCTTTTTCTCAAAATCTTCAGGACCTTTGTTGCCTTTACATGTTTTGTTACAGGACAGATATTATCTCTTCTTTCACTCTACCTCAGAGGGCCGTTCTCTCTGTTAATTTCCTGGCTCACCTCCCTATTTTTGACCTGATCCCAAACTCATTCCCATCTGTAAGGTTTTTTGTTGTTGTTGTTGATTTTTCTCCCCTGTGCAAGGCACCATTTTTATTTCCACTCAATTCGCTCTATCCTTTAGAGCTTCCTGATTGCAAGTCTCACATAACCTCAAAACCTCAAAATCTTTCTATTCACACAACCCCCCCAACTTTGTCCCCAACTCTTCATTTTATCAACACATGCCTTCTGTCTGCCTCTATTTCTTTTAGATTTTTACTTTTTAAATCCAGAATTTGTTATGTGATATGCACCAAGCTATATGTTTCCATGCACCTTCTGTTAAGTTTTCATTAACTCCTCAACAAACTTGCTATTAAGTATTATTATACGTATTTTAACAGTTGGAGAAACAGAGGTAAACCATGATTATCAATATCTCAAAACTAAAGTGGCTGAGAAGGCTCAAACAGAAGTCTGTCTCCTGAAACTGATTTCCTATGCACTAGGCTATATGTGCTCCATTTGTTTGGTTTGCTTTGTTTTGTTCACTTTGTTTTATTATAAAGATGTGCACTCCAGTCTGGGCGACAGAGTGAGACTCCAACTCAAAAACAAACAGAAAAAAAACAAACAAAGATGTGGGGTACAAGTCAGGATTAGATACATGAGTAATCTACATGCAAAATCTATTGCCAGCTCTATTCTGTCCTGCCACTTTGCTGAAATGACCAATTTTCATTTTGTCAATGCCATAAATCCAGTGGATTTTCTCAGCTATAATTTTCTTACCATTTGTAGCACTTATCACTGTGGTATAAGTATGAAGATAATATTTTTTTAACCTGGCCAGTAACATTGAACTTCCTCCTGAACCCATGGTTTCTTTCACTAACTCATCTTCCATCTCCTACCTTCAAAAAGTAAGTGTCCACCGAAAACTAGGACTTGAATCTCTGTCATCCTTATTTGAGGCAAGTTCCTTCAGAGAACTCAGAAATCGAATAAGTCCAGGTAATATTATTTTTGTCTTGTTTTTAATTGCTCTAAGTGATAACCAACTACCTAAAGCAAAAAGTAGCATTGTATTATGGGGTTATCTATGTAAAACTAAAAGATAGGGAAATAATAGCACAAAAGATGTGTAGAGTTAATTGAAAATATACTGTCATAAGCTCCTTTCCTACATGTGACATGGTTATTTGAAGGTAGATCATAAGTAATTAAAGGTATATATTGTAAACCAGAGGTAACTACTAAACAATTTAAATAAGAGGTCTAAATATTAAGTCACTAAAACAGATAAAGTGAATTCATAAAAATATTCAGTTAATAGAAGAGAAGGCAGAAAAAGAAAAAATAAAGAGCAAGTAGAACAAATAGAAAGCAGCTCACTAAGTGACAGATTTTAATTAATCCTTATTAATTGGTGTATTAGTCCTAACAATGATAAAACACATGATAAAAATACATCTCTCAATGAATAATGACTCAAACACATGGATTTTTTTCCTCACTCATTTAATAGCCACTGCATATGTTCCTGGTGAACGAGCATCTCTCCTCCAGGTGGTCATTCAAGAACCCAGCATTCTTCCACCTGGTGACTCACCATTTCCTGAAGCCTCAATGTCAACTGCATTCAGATATTAAAAAGAAACAAACCTTGTAGTTTCTAAAAAGACTTGTTCTAGAAATGTATCACTTTGCTCTCATGCTATTGGTTAGCCTATTGTTACATAGCCATGTCTAAGTACACGGGCAAATTGGTAAGGTTATCTAGTTGAGAGTCCTGGGAGAAGAGGAAACAGATTTTGTTGGCGAGTTGACACTATCTGTCACAGATTAGAAACTAAGTCAAAAGATTTGGGATTTTCAAACTTTTTTCACCATAGAAGTCATCTTGGAGTTTAAAACAATGCATATAATTAGGTTTCACAGGAAAAATTCAGATTTGAGCAGAAAGCCTGGAAATGTGCATTTTAATTAGGACCTCAGGTGATTCTGACATTCAGCTGATCTCATTCTGAGAAATACTCCGCAAAGCAGCAGGGAGTCATTGTGACTGGAGCAGGGTGTATTGATATCTGAGACATTTCCCGGAAGAACTCTAGACTTTTGTCACTCAAGTGAGTTCCAGGGACCAGTGGCTTCAGCATAATTTAGGAGTTGTATGAAATGCAGATTGTCAGGCACAACCTCAATCATCTATTAAATGAAATCATATGCTCATTAAAGTTTGAGGAACACTGCTGTAATCATCTAATGCAAATATACAAGAGAGAATAGATAACTACAGAAGAAGTGAAGTGATTGTAGTAACATAAACAACAAATTTGAATTTGACACATTTGTGTTGAACTCAATACAATTTGAATTGATTCCAAGCAATGAGAGTCTGAGATAGGCCTGTATACTTTGGAGGGTATTATACTGACAGAAGGAAATTACTGTGAATTAATACACGTATATGTGAGTATACATATATTAACAAAGTTCTTTTATCTTAAATATATGATTGGTCTATATTTTAGAGGATTGAAAAATTCTAGAAACACGAATTGTACCAAATGTAGTTAGTATTCTGGTTTCTATCTTCCATTTTCTCAATCATTTTCCATACTATGAAATATTCCTTGAAAATATTTTAGCTTCATAACAGTCAATCTTATGCAATGTATTAACTATTTTTCTATTTTTGGACATTTAACCTATGAACTGATTTTCACTGATACAAGTAATATTACAGAAATATCCATCCTTGAACATAAATCTATCTGAACATTTCTGACTATTTTCTTGGGCTAGCTTCCTAGAAATACAATCACTAGGACAATAAATATTTACTTTCTGAACTAATGTGATAATGTTGTTATGTTGTGTGGAAATCTTTCAAAAAATTGGAGAAAATCTCATTAAAAAATGAAGGTTTTTGATTTTTCAAGTCTCTCTGCTCCTATCACACCCTGCCCTGCCTCCTGGAGTTGTTACATGGATTAAATGAATCAACATGTATAAAATGTTTAGCAATGTGTCTGGCACCTAGTCAGTGCGTATGAAATGTTAACTATTAATACTGGACAGTTATTAGACTGGAACTTGCATTCTTACTCTGCCTTTATGTGGAAGAACATATCACTTGCCTTCCATGAAACTCAGTTTGCTCATCATTAAAATGGGCATATATGACTAATCACTTCCCATTGATTTTGTGGAGTTTTACCATTTGTAAAGATGTGGTACAATCCCTGTGACAAAATAAACTATCGATACATGTTTGCTAATAGTATTTATTATTGTCTCAATCTTACTGAAATTGAGAAATTTTAAATCACTTTTTAAAGTTTTCTCCCTTCTATGTACACACTTTCATTTCTATCTTAGTTTGAATGTACCAAATAAAGATAAGAATATAATCTATTTTATTTTGAGGAAAGGAGAAGTGAAGCATTTAGGAAAGTCCTTCTTGAAGATGAGAGGTGCTATATAAAAGTATTAATGATAACATTAGCTTAGTCATTCCTCAACATAAATGTGTGTGTGTGTCTACATTATTTCCTTACTAATTTTGAAATATACTTCAATTTATTGAAACTTGGAGCATTATTCATGTATGCTAACAGTTCATGATCTATGGCTCTCATACTGTGGTACTATGTTCAAAATACACATAATTGGCAAACAGGGTTCTTTCTCTAGTGGTACCATAGTGTATACAGTATCTATTTGGAGTGCTGGTAGAAAAGCATCTCAAGGCAAGATCTGGGTTTACTTGAAGGGTGCTGTGATCCATTAGTAATGCCTGACCTTGCCATTGAAATGGGAGCAACACTTCATGTATGGGTAATTTCAGTTCTTTCCTGCAGGAAATATTAGCTATGAGGAACAAATTGAGAAGAAAAATATTGGAAAAAATAAGTATTTTTTTAAAATATTTTATTCTACATGAATATATTTGCCTTTCTTTCCTCTGAGTAACTTAAATCCAAACGTGAATAATTTTCACTTTCAGAAATTTTATTATTTTAAATTAAATCTAAGATTGTTATAATTTTTTTTTAAAAAATTTGAATTACAGGATTAAAAAATAGATGAATTATTAAAAAAAACAAATTCTAAATTTTCTTAGAGACTTGAGTTAACTCAATACCTAAGATTTTAGTTTTCAGGCAAAATCTTGAGAGTAGATTATAAATTTTGCAAAATGATTTTTTAAAGTCTCTTTCTTATTGCATTTATCAGTTTTATTTGGGGAGTAAATTCTTATAGTGCCAAGAAAAAGTTGAGGTGATACTTTAATTTACCATATGAACAGGGCCTGGGCACTGAGCATCACACAAAATTAATGCTCCTCAGAGCTCACCAAGATTGTAGCCCAGAAGCAATATGCTTATGATACATCTACAGTCAACTTACCAATTTCCAGAAAGAACTGTCACTAATATTTCATCCATTTACTTCAGCCCTTAAGTCCAAGCACGTATTCAAAGAGCTCAAGCAGATGGCGCACACATAACCAACCTCGCCGACTGTATTGTATCCTGGACCACTGGGTTAATAGCTTCGATTATGACTTTTGAGAAAAGTAGAAGCTATGGACACCTCAATCCCTTTAATAATTTGTTTTTGTTTTTAATTTAGGGAGTATTAGTTCCTTGAGTCCTAGAGACAATTGCTTATCATTTAAAAATCATAAGTTACTTCTCAGTGACAGGCAAAATATATATTATTTTATTTCTAATGCTGAATTCCATGAACTACAGGACATTTAGGTATTTCAAGTCCCTGGCACACAGAATGTGCTTCATAAACACTTCAAGTGAAAGGAAGAATAAGCAAAAATATACTGAATATATTAAACTACAGATGCATGTGCTTTGCACCATTAGTAAAAAGTGTCCTTATTTTAAAGGTAATATAAGACTGTTTGATTAAAAGAACTATTTATTTATGTGTTTGCTATTTGGGGAGCTGGAACACAATGGAGTTGTAAAGACTTGTCTTTAGTTTGGCTTAGTGGATTTTAGTGCTACATTGCCACCTTGTGGTTAGTCACCTAAAAATGCACTTTTCTTCAAAAACAAACCCAAAAAAGTGCAAATGTTTTGTTTTTGTAAAGTGAACCCAAATTTGAAAGTAGTGTTTATATTTGAAGAGGAGGAAGTGGAAACAACTTTCTGAAAATACTCCTTTAATACAGATAGTTTCTTATATGAGAAAATTAGCTGTTTCTTATCTATTATTTTCAAATACATGATGATATGCTATGATTTCAGTGACTAAATACAAAAATATTCTATTTATGATAAAGAATTAACAAAAAGAATCAGCGTTTTTCTTCCTAGCTTGTTCTCAACTTGTTTACATCATATTACAATCATTTCTAATGGGATAAGAAAGTAGATGTGAAGAAAACACATCTAGTAAATTTTCTTAGAAGACTGTCTAGAAATTTCTATTGCAGCTTATTTAGAAGTAAGAGCATATAATTTAGCATGTGAATAACATTATTCATTGGGAAGATCTTTATTTCTGAAAAGAGACTTGCACACTTAACAAAGGAGAAAATTTAGGGGAAATTGCATAAAAATATATTTTAAATTACAGTGAATTTTTTGAAGAGAGGCTTTAAAGGGAACTAATACTCAATATTTTGCTTTATGAGTAAAATATTCTTTAATAAGCTCTCTTTAAAACTGTTTACTTAAACTTTAAGTCCACATATTTCTCTTAGAATAGTTTCGATTAATTTGTGAATAAAGTTTACTGAAAGAGAATTCGTGCCTAAAATTCATCTGCTACTAGAAAAGAGAGGACCATTTTCCAGATTCCCTTTTATCCAGATTATGTCTGCCTTTACCAGATTGTGTCTGTAGATTAGCCCTGCTGTTTTAGCCCCTATAAAGGTTAATTAGTTGCAAAATATGCTACAGACTGAGAAATTCAGTCCTGGATATATTTACACACTTATTTTCATTTATTTACTATCATCCTTCTACTGGCTAAAGTTTGCCAAAACTTTTTCTTTAACTTATATATGTAATTAACATTTATTTTGGGGCAACTGGAAAAAAAGACAAATAAAATTAAAATAAAATAAATTACTGTATCACATCACCTGTGTTCACCGCTGTTACATTAGATATAGCACCCAAATATTTTTCTTTTAGAAAATGGTATTATGACTGCAATAACATCTTCTCACTCGTTTCTTCCCTTAATTTTGCATTTAAATGGCATTTACCATTCTGTTTTATAGCTATACCATAATTAATTTAACTTATTCCCTATTTTGAGACATTTGGGTTGTTTTCAAGTTTTCATTTTAAAAAACATACTGTGTTGAGTCGTTATATAGATACGTGTATGTTTGTGTTATGTATCATGTGCAACAAGATGTGTATACCCATATGTATTTGTTTTTATTTCTTATCTAGTTATTTACTTAGAATTTGTTAAATAAGCCTAGAAAGAACTTTTTTGATAAGGGATTTGTGGAACAATGAATGTTAACAATTTAAGACTAATGACTAGTTAATTGGTCACCAGAAAAAAATCCAATTTACTGTAATCTTCCTATTAGTCTAAGTTCACCTGTTTATCTTGTTTCAACAACGCTGCAGTTTTGGTTGTAATATTTACTGAAGTGTAATGCACATATAGAAAAGTGCACAAATGATAAGATCAATGGATTTTCACAAACTGGTATTCCCAGTATCATCAACCCAGTTCAATAAATCGAATGTTGCCAGCACCCCAGAAGCTCTCCTTGTATCATTTTTATTCACACTTCAAAGGATAATTATTAACTTCTACCTTGAGTGTTGTCTATTTTAGGACTTTATCTAAGTGAAATAATGTTCTACGTTCTCTTTTGACCTTGGCTTTTTTCAAGCAACTTTTTGTGTGTGAGATTTGTCCACATTGTTGAAGTTGTAGAGTATTTCACATTTTGTAGCTCTATACTACACTATTTCATTGCCAATATTCTTTTTTAATCTCTTGTCAATCTGAAAGTGTAAAATATGGTGTTACAGTTTTCATTCACAATCTTTGATTTAATGTGAAGCTGAATATGTTTCCTTCACTTCACTGATTATTTATATTTATTCTTTTGTGGCATTGATCATTTATTGTTTCTCTATTATAGCACTGGTTACTCTATTATAAATAATCTTTCACTTTTACCCAAACAATAGGTTACACTGACCTTCAGTTACTTGTATCTTCATGGTTTTCCATAAGGTCAATTAAGATGAAAAACTGTGTTCAAGTTTCCCTTCTGGGACTCTTGTAGGGTCTTGATCCTCAGTAGTGAGAAAAGGAACATGATATGTGGGTTCCAGACTCCAAGAGTGAATCGTCCACATTTTGGGCTGAAGCCATTTTTCACCCATCACGCTGATTCCTCTGAGTTTCACTACCTCATACTTTTTTAAGTCTTCTGTTAAAATTTGTTTTCCTTGAAAGGCTGACTAGTCCTGGTTAATTTTTTGCTGCCTTGGGGTACAGAGCTTCTCTAAGGTTAAAACTGACTCATACCCTGGGTTGATAAAGGGTGAGATAGATAAGAAATTCAACCTCAGAGGTTCTCATGCCTAGTTACACATGAGAATCCCCGGGGGCAGCTTTAAAGAAATACTAATGCTTGGCTCCATTCTTCGAGAGAGATTCTGATTAAACTGGTCTGGGGAGATGCTTAGGCATTCCTATTTTTAAAAGGATCCTAGGTGATTCTAATGGGTAGATAGGATTGAGAATCATTGAAACTTCTGGCTCCTCAGGTGACAGATTCAAGCCCAAATAGATCGGTTTTAACTTATAGGTGAAGAATGCCCATGTCTATTTGATGTCATGGCAGTCTCCCAGAAACGGGCAATACCTTACTACTTGCCTTTTAAACTAATGCATGATGCCACAAACTTCACTTCCTTATTTTTACTGTTTGGATTCATAGCAAAGGAAAATTATCCTAAATGTTTCACATTTAGGACAATTATGTTAGGTGGTCAGTTATTACCATCTGAATATGATTGAGCTTGTCAGATCATTATTTGAGAGAGATTGTGATAACAGAAGGAAATAGAGCTATTGGGACCTTTCCATGTTGAAGTGTATAACAAGAGAAACGGAAATGCAGAAACAATCTATCTTTTGTAAACCTGCCTTAGGTCCCAAAGAATCCCTGGGCTTTTTAAAGACTGTAATTCTTCCCTTCTGAGCCTTGGTGAGTATCCTCTTAAACCCTGCAAGGAAATGCTAGAAAAGTGGTTCATAAAGTGCACTCCCCTTGGCATTTCAATTGGCACAGAAGTCAATTGAAAGAGCTCCCAGTGGCTAAATCTTGAACAATTTGAATAACAAAATGTATAAATTAGTATTCAATTACAACCCAAAGTGCAAAATATCTGACTGTAAACTATGAGTTTTTGCTGATATAAATAAATGCTTAATAAATAAATATGGAGGATAAACAAACGTCCTATAAAAAAGAATTTCAAATAATTTATGCAGCTATTCTCCACTCTTTAAGTGTGAGCTGCACATAGTGACTTTTTTCCAAAGAGTACAGAATGGAAAGTTTGGGGAGAGACTTTATAGTGCAGATACTTGGCAAATACCTTGTTGGCAATCCAGTTTCATATCAGCAGTAGTAATTTATATTGGTAGAATGTGACTTGGATATGATGCTTTGAGACTGGCACCTCACCTCTATGGTCTTCCTTCCAAAATGTCATTATTCTAGTCTTACTATGAGAACACTTTAGACAAACTCAAACTGAAGGACATTGTATACAATACACGATCAATGCTCCTCAAAATAGTCAAGGTCTGAGAAACCCTTGTGTTCCAGAGGTGCCTAAAGAGATACGACTACATATGAAGAATGTGGAATCCTGATGAGTTTCTGGAACAGAAAAAAAAAAAAAAATGTTTTTAGGAATGTCTTTGTAAATGTCTAAAGAAATATGAATAATGTATGGATTTTAATTAATGATAATATGTCAATATTTGTTCATTAGCTGTGACAAATACTCCATGACATAAAAGTTGACAAGAGCCGGTTTGGTGGCTCAGCCTGTAATCCCGTGCTTTGGGAGGCTGAGGTGAGTGGATTGCCTGATCCTGCGGGTTCGAGACCCACCTGGGCAACTTGGCGAGACCTCATCTCTACAATAAATCAAAAATTAGCCGGGTGTGGTAGCGCGCGCCTGTAGTTCCAGCTACTTGGAAGGCTGAGGCGGAAGGATCGCCGGAGCCCAGCAGGTCGAGGCTGCAGTGGCCAGGAACGGCCATTGCACTCCAGTCTGGGCGACAGAGTGAGACTCCAACTCAAATAAATAAATAAATAAATAAATAAATAAATAAATAAAAATAAAAAAATCATGGACTTATAGTGGTATTTGTTACTACAATTTAAGTTTACAAGATTTTTTTTTATTGGCCTCTTTTATGCTGAACATTCTGTTCTCAACAGCTTTAACTTATTTTCTTAGTTGTATTATATTAAATATATGCATATATGTTTCAAAATAATAATTTCAGTATTGCTATTAACAAAAAAGACTACTAAATAAAACTGGATAATTTAAAATTTGTTTGCCTTTTAATTTTTTGTTCTAAGAATGTATTCCGGCCAGCTTGGTGGCTCAGCCTGTAATCCCAGCACTTTGGGAGGATGAAGTGAGTGGATTGCCTGAACCCGTGGGTTCAAGACCAGCCCGGGCAACTTGGCGAGACCTCATCTCTACAATAAATAAATAAATAATTACCCGGGCATGGTAATGCATACCTGTAGTTCCAGCTACTTGGAAGGCTGAGGCGGAAGGATCGCTGGAGCCCAGCAGGTCGACGCTGGGATGGCCGTGAGCTTGCCACTGCCCTCCAGCCTGGGCGACAGAGTGAGACTCCGACTCAAAAAAAAAAAAGTATCCCATATGGTTTATCCATGTTGTTTCAAATTACAGGATTTCCTTCTTTTCCTCAGCCTTCCAAGTAGCTGGAACTACAGGTGCACGCTACCATGCCCGGCTAATTTTTTATTTTATTTTATTGCATAGACGAGGTCTCTCCAAGTTGTCCGGGCTGGTCTCGAACCCCGGGGCTCAGGCAATTCACTCACCTCAGCCTCCCAAAGTGCTGGTATTACAGGCTGAGCCACCGAACCCGGCTGGACTTCCTTAATTTTAAAAGCTAAATAGTATTCCACTGTGTAAATATACCAAATTTTCTTTATTCATTCATCCATTAATGGGCAAGGTTGATTCTGTATCTTACCTACTATGAATACTAAAATATTTTGCTCTAAGGACAGTTGGAATAATTTTTTCTCGGTGGGATATAGTCACCAAATGGACACATCGTTAGGTTCAGTTATTTAGGTTTTTTTTGTTTTTTGTTTTGTTTTTTTTTTTTGGTGGAGTCTCACTCTGTTGCTCAGGCTGGAGTGCGGTGGCATTCTCAGTCTCGACCTCTGGGCTCAGGCGATCTTTCCACCTCAGCCTTCCAAGAAACTGGACACAGGCACGTGCCACCATGCCCAGCTAAAAATTTTTTGATTTATTGTAGAGATGAGGTCTCACCAAGTTGCCCAGTATGGTCTCGGACCCATGGGCTGAAGCAGTCCTCTCACCTGACCTCCCACAGTCCTGGGATTATAGGTGTGAGCCACTGCGCCTGGCCCAATTATTTGGTTTTAAACTCTAGTCATCGGTTTTCTTTTCTTCTTAAATTTAGTTTCGTGTTTTGCTTACTGCCTCCTTCATGATATACTTCTTTTGCTTGTCTTCTGTGACATGACTCTTGTGTTTTATTTTTATTTTTTCTTACTCACTGGGTGCGTGTGCTCAGTCTCCCTTCCTGGTTCCTCCTTCTGCTCTGACGATGGGAGTGTACCAGGCCCCCTGTTCGCCTCTATTTGAGTTTACCTCCTAGTAGACACATGTTGTCCCATGGTTTTAAATACTACCTGTTTTCTGACCACTCTCAATTTCTATCTCCTGCCTGGGTTTATAGCCAATTTCATATTCGCTATCTCTCCTTGGATGTTTGTAGGTAGCTTAAACTTAACATGTCCAAACATGAACTCTTTTTTTTTTTTGAGTTGGCGTCTCACTCTGTCGCCCAGATTGGAGTGCATTGGCTGCTCCCGGCCACCGCAGCCTCGACCAGCTGGGCTCCTGCGATCCTTCCGCCTCCGCTTTCCAAGTGGCTGGAACTACAGGCATACGCTACCACGCCCGGCTAATTTTTGATTTATTGTAGAGATGAGGTCTCGCCAAGTTGCCCAGGCAGGTCTCGAACCCGTGGGCTCAGGCAATCCACGCACCTCAACCTCCTAAAGTGCTGGGATTACAGGCTGAGCCACCGAGCCTGCCTGGCCCAAACATGAACTCTTGATTACCATCCAAATAGGCAGGCTCCCCTATTTAGGTCAATGGCAGCTCCATCATTTTTCTCGGGCCCAGTGCCTGGAAATCATCCCCGATTCTTCTGTCTCACATTCCAGAACCCATCCTGCAGTACATCCTGTCAGTGTCTACCTCTGAAATATGTCAGAGATCCTGCCGGGCGCGGTGGCTCATGCCTGCAATCCCAGCAATTTGGAAGGCCAAGGCGGGAGGATCGCATGAAGCCCAGGAGTTTGAGAACAGCCCCGGCTACAGAGTGACACCTCACCTCTGCAAAAAATTAAAAACATTAGCCAGGCGTGATGGCACGCACCTGTCCTTCCAGCTACTTGGGACTTCAACTCAAATAAACAAATAAACAAACAAATAAATACTCTTTGTTCAAAACTCTCCAGTAGGTTTCTTCAAAATAATCTGGGTTTGGGGAGAGCAGGTGGCGGTGCGCATAAACCAAGACAGGCCATGTTTTATATATATATTTTGTTTGTTTGTTTGTTTGTTTGTGTTTTTTTTTGAGTTGGAGTCTCACGCTGTCACCCAGACTGGAGTGCAGTGGCCGCTCCCGGCCACCGCAGCCTCGACCTGCTGGGCTCCGGCGATCCTTCCGCCTCAGCCTTCCGAGTAGCTGGAAC
>CAUYQG010133678.1:0-52129 GCA_963574415.1 Tarsius wallacei | reverse complement strand
AAAAACTGCCTTTAAGTGAAGTTAGGGTCGCCAGGAGGCTGCTATGCCTCAAAGTTGCAGAAGCCCTGATGGCAGGAAGGGCAGAGCCCAGCTGGCAGCCGAGTCCTCATGTGAGGGGAACATTCTCAGGGCACAGGTCCTCCATGTGCCAGGGATGATTTGAGTGGTAGAGAGCTGAGCAGAGCTCTGTTTCCAAAGCTTTACTGACTGCAGGATAAATTAAACTTTACATCTGGGTCAAAATCCTAGACACCCCTCCCTCTTCCCTCAGTTTGACTTAGAAGTCCTCCAGACAGTTGCCTTTGATCAACTGCATCTGTGCTGGTCTTGTGCCATTAGCCTGTGAGCACTCCCTGAAAGCCGAGGGCAGGTCTCCTTCTGGGGCACCTGCATGTGCTCCACACAGGCACCCCACACACCCCACATGCCGCTCTAACATTGGGGGCCAGGGGAGGTAACCGAATGGCCAATACAGTATCCTCCCCGGGGGCCATGCTCCAACCCTTCAGCATGACTTGCTCATTTTGTCCTTACTGTAATTGCCTGAAGCCATGCAGAAATAGGGCTGGCTACTGCCCTTCCAAATGCACGAGAAAATGACAACTATGCCTGGCAGGGTTCTGAGCCCTTGGCATGTATTGACTCATTAATCCACATAACAACTCGATAAGGTAGATGTTATTATGAGCTCCATTTTATAGTCGCCCAAATCGAGGCACCAAAGTACATACAGTTAGTAAAGGCAGTCTGAGCCCAGGCATTTGGATTTCTAGGTCTGTTCTCTGGCACCAGCCCCAGGTGAGAGAGGGCAGTGGGGCCACACCATTGTTGGTGGAAGAGCCCTTCAGACAAAAAGAACTTGGAGGGGGGGCCTCGTGGAAAACAGTCTTCTTGTGTTGGACTGCTATATCCACACATCTTGACAACAATGGGCAAAATCTATGGAATAAATATGAAATTCTGCACCAAGATTCAATTAAATCAATTACATACGGCCAGGAGGAGCCAGCCCCCACTTGATAGAGGACTTGAAAGGTCCAGGGTGTGCCAGCCTCAGGCTTCCTTGGGGGCCACAGTGTGCTGCGGCGGCTATAGCACTAACTCTGGCCTCGGGCTCAGTGACATCCACACCACAGAGCATGGCAGTGCCACCGTGCTCTGCTGGCAGGAGCCTGTGTGGAGCAGTGTGGTTAGGTCCAGCCAGAGGAGGAGGGCGCTGGAATGGGAGCCTCCAGAGCTTAGTCATAGAAAACCCAGCACACTCAGGCCTGAGGATGCAGTCTGGGCAACAGCCAACTGCACTCAGCTCCAGGGCTGCAAGTGCGAGATGCAGCAAGAGATCACTTCTGTGTCCTCCCAGGCGTGAGAGCAAGGGAAGTTGCGAAAAACGTTCCTGGGATTCAGGTCTCATTCTCAGCCCTAACAGGCCAGCCAGGAGGTCGGAGAGAGCCTTCTGGGCGGAGCTGGGAGCGAGGATGCGGGCGGGGCCGGGGGATGGCATCCGCCCAAGAGTCTGGGGCCAGAGCCAGGCTGCGCTCCTGTCCTCAAGCTGACTTCCTCCCACTCCACAGATGACAGCGGCGATCCCCGGCGCGACGCACCGCCGGGTGCGGACCCCAGGGAGTACTGTATGTCCGACCGCGACATCGTGGAGGTGGTGCGCACCGAGTATGTGTACACTCGGCCGCCGCCGTGGTCCGATACGCTGCCCACCATTCACGTGGTGACGCCCACCTACAGCCGCCCGGTGCAGAAGGCCGAGCTGACGCGCATGGCCAACACGCTGCTGCACGTGCCCAACCTGCACTGGCTGGTGGTGGAGGACGCGCCACGCCGGACGCCACTGACCGCGCGCCTGCTGCGCGACACCGGCCTCAACTACACGCACCTGCACGTGGAGACACCCCGCAACTACAAGCTACGCGGCGACGCGCGTGACCCGCGCATCCCGCGAGGCACCATGCAGCGCAACCTGGCCCTGCGCTGGCTGCGCGAGACCTTCCCACGCAACTCCAGCCAGCCCGGCGTGGTGTACTTCGCGGACGACGACAACACCTACAGCCTGGAGCTCTTCGAGGAGGTGTGGAGGCCCAGGAGGGAGGGGTAGGACAGCCTCTGGGCGGGCTTCTTGAGCGGGCGCTGTGGTTAGGAGTGCGAGCAGCCAGGAAACCCTAAGAAGGGGTTCCCGGGCAAAAGGATGGAAAGCTGCAGAAAGCGTCCCCCACCGGGTACCGGGCCGGGTGGCTGAAGCCCCTGAACCGCAGTGCTGGCCTTGAGCTATCATCTGCGTGTGGGCTTTGCGTGGGCCATTCAGTGGGGCTGCCAGAGACCTCTTTGGTAAAGCAGTTTGAGCTTCTTCGGGGTTTATGAGCCATGTTGTTCTCGGGGGCGGGGGGGTGAGGGGGTGGAAGGGAGAGGCCATTTCAGACTCAAAAACGGGAGGACTGAGGTTTTGCACAAGGGAGAAGTCAGCAGCAGAGTCGTGTCGAGGTGAAGGTCAGCCAGTCTGGGCCGAGGGCAGGCTCTTCTGCAAGCCTAGTGCGAAATGGAGCCTGGGGGCAGGCTGGATAGGATGCCCCTGGATGGCCTCAGATGGCCGTGGGCATAACATCACCTCCTACGGGCAGATGTCTGTCCACCAGCAGTCCTGATATCCTGACTTTGGATCCCACTTACAGATGCGCAGCACCAGAAGGGTGTCTGTGTGGCCCGTGGCCTTCGTTGGTGGCCTCCGGTATGAGGCCCCACGAGTGAATGGGGCAGGGAAGGTGGTCGGCTGGAAGACGGTGTTTGATCCCCACCGACCGTTCGCAATAGACATGGCTGGATTTGCAGTCAACCTGCGGCTCATTCTACAGCGAAGCCAGGCCTACTTCAAGCTGCGCGGCGTGAAGGGAGGCTACCAGGAAAGCAGTCTCCTTCGCGAACTTGTCACCCTCAATGACCTGGAGCCCAAGGCAGCCAATTGCACCAAGGTAAGACCCTGTGCAGAACTGACAGCTGTGGTACAAGTATTTCTAAGTCCATCCAGACCCTCCCCACAGGTCAGGGGAAGAAAATGGAGTCTCACAATAGCCTTTTCTTTCTGAAGCCCCTTCCCAGGCAGGCAGGGAAGTGGGGAGGGATGGCCATCAGGGAGTTACAGCCTCCCTCAGAGCAGCTGTGCCTCAGGACTTCTCTGCTGAGCACACATGTACACACACACATATGCGCACACACCTGGGAGGTTGAGGGGCTTGTCTACTTTCTGTAGCTCTAGATTTCCTGTTTCCAGCAGATATTTTGAACGTATCCGTGTACAAACAACAAGAATGGGGGGGTAGGCAGAGATAAAGAACAACTGAGAAAAATCTCAGTGGAACAAGAGCAGAAAGGGAGGGGCAGGAGAAATACCTGCAGAGCGTGGGAGGTGACTGGGCGGTGGCAGGGTGAGTGGGGACCTGCCCCATTCTGTTTTGTGTCTCTGGACACACAGATCCTGGTCTGGCACACACGGACAGAGAAGCCAGTGCTGGTGAATGAGGGGAAGAAGGGCTTCACTGACCCCTCGGTGGAGATCTGAGCCTCAGGATGCAGGTATGGGATGGCAAGGGTGGGCCACACACCGGGCAGGCCACAGCATAAATCTCCAAGGCTTCTCCCTAGGTCTTTTGTTGTGAGGACAGGGCAGATGTAGACAAGAAGGGAAGGCATAGCCCAAATCCCCATCCCATTGTACCACCTGAAAGTCACCAGGAGCCAACTTCCACCCATGCAGCTGGGCTGCCGTGATGCCCGCACCACCACCCAGCTGCTGCTTAGACTCACTCACTAGGTTCTGCCCCCTTAAGTCTGCCTCTTCCCCTTTGGGTCCTTCATCGCATGTCTGTGGCAAGGGCTCTCAGACTCATGGCTCCACGGCAGTGAACCCGTGGCTCCCTCCTGAGAGGGCAGTACATGGTGAGCACAGACCCAGAGCCTGCTGTGACTTCTGGGCTGCCCACCTTTCACTGTCCAGCCTTCCTTTACTTCTTTGGGATTCAGTTTCTTCATCTGTAAAGTGGGTACCGAATCTGTGGCACATAATTAGGTCCCATATAAGTGTTGCTATTTTTATTTGATTCTTTCAGCTCTCTCTCTTTCTGGAAGTAGGCCACACTCTAGAGGTAAAGAAATGATGTTCAGAAAAGCTAAATGACTTTCAAGGTGACACATTGGCACAAATGAATTGTGCTGGGGGATGGGCAAAGCCAGGAGTTTTCAAGGTGCTTTTCTGTGAACTTATCCTGCCTCTTAAAAACATCTCTCACTCCTGACTCTCTGCTCTAGGTTATGCCAAGCAAAGGTGGGACAGACATTGGGACATTTTCCCCATGGCCCTGGAGCTAGGCAACAGCTTCTGTATCATGTTTGCAGCTCCCCTGCCCATAGGAGACGATGGGGTGTTGCTCTGCCTATTGTGTCCCACAAACTTAAGAAATCACCTTGGCCAGCATCACTTAGAATATACCTCTACAGAGTCCCACTCCTTGCCTCCTGTCCCACTGGTTCACTGGAAGCACCTTCCCCCACCCATCCCTCAAAAAGGTCTCCACAGAGCACACTGGGACCTGAGCTCTGAAGAGCTCCTGATGGCCCACTAGGGGCTCAGGACTGAGTGGCTTGGCCATACTGGCTGCTCCCTCCCAACCCTGCCCTGAGCTGACACCTCACTCATTCCTCCTTTCCCCTCACAGGAGCCTCCTCCTCAGACCTTGTTCTTGGCCTTCCATCCTCTCCCCACGGCTGATGGTCCCTCCAAGGCAGACTCCTAAGGAACTACCATCACCCTCCTTTCTATTCTGGGGCTTTCGAGAGAGCCCAGCCTGATGCCAAGACAAAGGACAGAGAATCTAAGCACAGAAATCCCAGACCTGTTGTTCTCTCCATCCAACGTGGCCAGGGCCCAAGGGACCCAAGGTGGGGTGGGAGGTCCAGCTGCCAGCAAGGCTGGTGCCCCAGCAGGCCTCCTCAGAAACTTCCTGCGCTGATGGGGCTGTGGGAAGAGATGCTGCAGGCACCTGTACCCGCTCTGGAGTGATGCAGGGCTGGGAGGGAGGTGAGAAGAGCCCACAGAGAAGTGGAATGTGGCCGTCCCTGCTCCCTGCTCCTGGGCCTGCTACAACCACACAGGACACCCAGCCAGGGAATTCTGAAGACCAGAGAGCAGAATGCCTCACCCTCCTCGGCCCCTGCTCTTCCCAAGAGCTGCTCCCAAACCAGACATACCTCTCCGGCTCTCCTCTGGTTCATGTTTACAGAGCATAAGGCTGTCTTTGATCCCAACAGGCACCAGGCCTGCATGGGGGGAGCCTGGGCCTGCCAACAGGCTCCTCCTGTACCTCAGGCTGCGGCGGGAGCAGAGTTCCTTCCTCTGGCCCCTCTTCCCTCATGCCTTCTCCTCCAGCACTGACAAGGAGGTGGGCCCTACAGCCAGCACAGGTCACTGCCTGGCCTGGACTAAGAACCCCGTGATCCCACTGTCCACACACTGCCTCCCCACTGCCCACCGGGCTGTGGGGCCCCTCGCCTGGACTGGACTCAGGAGGGGAGATGCCCTCTTCCTGCAGCCCTAGAAAACCACAGACCTCAGTGCTGGAGCAGTGATGGGCGAGGTGGAGCTCTACAGCCTGGAAAGGGAGGGAGGCCAGGGCAAATCACCAACTCCTTCCTGCCCCTGGTCTTAAGGAGGAGAAGGGCTTTGGGATAGCAGAGGGATTTAGAGAAAGGGGTCAGGGATTCACTGGACACTGAGGGGAAGGAGACCTGAGCACACACCGCCTTGGAAATTATTCCATGTCAAACACAAAAAATGGGAAAGAAAATCTCACTTCTCCCTAAGTTGGGAGCATGCAGAGCCAGCCCACCTCATGTCCAGCTACTCCCTCCCCACCCCAGAGAAAGAACAATGTGCCACAAGCTGTCACACCTTTCCCCCTTGGAAAAAGCATCTTCCTGGGTCTCCCAGGCAGCTGGAGAGGTCCTTGGCTCTCTCTGACCCAGACAGGCCCTCTGGTGGCAGTCTCACTCATGCTCCTGCAAGTTGGAAGCACAATTTTTCTCTCAAGTGGAGGAAAAGGAAAGGGCCTGAGCCTACTGAAGAAGTGTTTATTTTTTAACTGCTAACAGCCCCCACCCCATTAAAACTCACAGGACATGTCTGAGGGCCATTCAGAACTCACTCCTGGGTGGGTGGGACTCAGAGACCTAACATTCAGAATATAGCATCGGTTGCCCATTTTGAAATGGATTTAATCTCCCATGATATTCATGAAATCATCTGAATCAGATCCTTGAGCCACCTTTCAGGATGTTTTCCCCAACCTCTTACACTTTGGATATCGCTTTGGAATCAACCCCTTGGAATCCCCTGGGGTGTCATGGGAGAGAAGGGAGGAGGCAGGCACAGGGCAGCCATCAGATGAGTAAACTTATGTGTAGGCACTCTATTGTCTCATCCACGGAAACCAGCCCTGAATGCCAAGTTCAGCTTGGCTGTTGTGAGGCCATCTTCTTAGCCAAAAGCCCAGGGTTCGTTTTCAGGAAATTAATAACAACAAAATGGGGTCTTTTTTGGCAGATGCCAGGTCAGTTATTTTCACCTAATACCCTCTTTTAGCTGCATGTATATTTATTTATAATTATAACCCTGGTGGACTGCAGCCTTCATCTTTGTTGGGAATGAGTTTATTATAAATCAGAATTGGGCATATGATGACGATTGCTTTCCAAACCCAGACTGTTCCCTGCTCCCTCACTGGCAAACCGCACAGGAGTGAGGCTAGGGGGCTAGGAGTTCTGAGAACAGAGACTGGGGTGAGGGTGGCACCCAGGCAGCTGCATCTGGTTTGTTTTAATTTAACTGTATTTAATTTGCTTTCAAAATTAAAAGTCAAATATGGTTTTTAACAGTCCTAATCCTCTTCAGACCTGCCTTATTTTATTCTCATTTATTAATTTAACCCTCCAACAATTATTTATCAAGTGCCTATTATTCTAGGAGCTAGCACACAGCAGTGAACAAACAAGGCCCTTGTCCTCACAGAGCAGACTCTTTAATAAGAGGAGATGGACAATAACAAATGTATAGTATTTCAGACGAGATCTGTCGTGAGAAGGGAGTGGAGTCAGGGAGAAAGAATGTATCAGTGCAGAGAGAGGCTGGTGCTCTATAGGGTGATCAGAAAGGCATCCCTGATAAGGTAACATTTGAGCAAAGCAACAACACCCCTACACACAGCTCCCTGGGTCAGAGCATTCAGAAAAGAGAGAACTCTCCCCCAGGTAGGAGAGGGGTTGCTTAGCATGCTCTTAAGTCAGCAAAAAGGCCATTTGGCTGCAACCTGCTGGGCCAGGGAAGGGGGAGCAGTAGTGGGAAATGAGGTGGGTGTGAGGAAGGAGGCCCAGATGTGTCAGCTCTAAGAACCACGGTAGGTAGAGCTTTGGCATCTACTCAGTGAAACAGGAAGGCAATGGAGCATTCTGTACAGAAAGCCACCCTGCTTCCTGTGCTGATGATAAATGGAATGGGCACGGGCAGGTGGGGAGGCGACTCCTGCAATCTTCCAGGCCTGAGATGATGGTAGGCTGGGCAAGGGCACACACTTCAGGGCAGAGAGAAGTGGCTGAATTCTGTATGTGTTTAAGAGGTAGAGCCAGGAGGATTTGCTGATGGATTGATGTGGGAGACTAAAAGAAGCCAAAAATAGTCTGAGACACAGAAAAACAGAATTGCCATTTCCTGATACAGGACAGAGTGCAGGAATGGTAGCATGGGAAAAATTGAAGTTCCGTTCTGGATGCCTGTTAGACACCAGCAGGACAGCAGGTGAGGGGACAGCTGCCCATATACCTGGAGCTCAGGTGAAGACCAGCATCAGAGGGTGTTAGTGTTGAGGATGTTTACAAAGCCACAGGTGTCACAGGTGGGACCCAATGTGATGAGTGTGAACAAAGGAAAAAAGCCCAAGGAGCTCCAGCATTCAGAAGTTGGGCCATGAGGAGGGGTCTTCCAAAAAAACTAAGATGAGGCCATATAGTGCGGAAGATCTGGACAAATCTTTAGTCAACTCTAGAGAGTAAGCTCTACCAAGAGGTGCTTTGATAGAGAAGCCACAGGGTTAACTGCAGACAAGAAGGACAAGAATAAGAAATTGGTACAGAAAGACCTCACCTTAAACAGCCAGTGCATTCCTGCTCAGGTCTGCTCAGAAGTGTGATTCAAGATTCTTCTTCACTTTACAAAAGGATTTGCAGTAAGGCTCCCTTCAATTCCAGTTCACTGTTCATTTATTAATTTAACCCTCCAACAATTATTTATCAAGAAGAATCCAACTCACACACTGCTTTACAGAAGCACACCCTTATGTAAAGCGAGGTCTAGGCCACACCTGTGTAGCCCTGGTGTCATCCATATCTTAGCCCTGTGCTTGCCATTACAAGGCAATTCTGGAAAAACCAGTGAGTTTGGGCAGAACTAGGAACTCTGCCCCCATCTTGCTGCCCAGCCACTGTCCACAAGCTTTAATAAACTTCATTTGCCTTCCAGTGGGATACCTGAGCCCAGTGCCCGTGATTGTCTCAGCTCCTGGGCCCAGTGGCTACATACCACGAATGTCCCCCCAGTGCAGCCAGTCACAGGAAGCAAGCTTGCTAGACACAGCCCAAAGGCCCACTATTCCCCAACTTGTCTACTGCTCCCAGAGCACGCAGTGTGCTGGAGATGTGTGTGCTATGTGACTGACTGTTACTGAAGATAATTCCGTTTTGCCAGATGTCAGATGTAATCTGTGAAGCAAAACTCCCTCCTGTAGCTAATTATTCTATAGTGCCCTTGGCTGTTGACATTCTTACCCCCACCTACCAACACTAGAATGGATGTGCATTTGACCTCTCCTCTCCGGGGACACTTCCAATCCAGTGACACTTCAAGGGAAATCAAGGAAAGACGGGGTGGTAAGAAGCCAGGGCCATGGACCATCCACCCCTAGGGACAGTCAGTGTCTGGACCCTTGAGCGGCAGCTGGGATGAATGTGAGTCTGACCCAACTGCCTTCTCCTCTGGCTTAAAGTGGCATATGCAAGACCAGAGACGTATCACCAAAGAAGGTGTGCCTCAACTATATAACTTTATTGCAATTCAGACAGCGAACCTG
Source organism: Tarsius wallacei (assembly GCA_963574415.1). Taxonomy (NCBI): domain Eukaryota; kingdom Metazoa; phylum Chordata; class Mammalia; order Primates; family Tarsiidae; genus Tarsius; species Tarsius wallacei. The sequence goes on along the minus strand of CAUYQG010133678.1, from coordinate 42,956 downwards.
AGCCAAATCATTGGACTTGATCCCCAGAATGACAGTCTTAAATTTGGACATGGAACAACTGTGAAGGAGGGCCTCTCCTCGCTGCTGCTTGGGTATGCGAGCAGAGGGCAGGAACCAAGCTGGAGGCAAGTCCTGGACTAGGCCTGCAGCCCTGTGGCATTCTCAGGGACCATCTGCCAACATCACTGAGTGGGGTCTTCTGTCTTCTCCCTCCCTGGATACTCAGACAGGGGCTGTGGTTTCTACTGGGGTCCTCAATTGATGCTTCCCCCCATTGAGTAAAACCAGAAATACTCGCTAACTCAGAAAAATAAGTGGCTGAGTATTTGTTTCTCAAGCTCAGCTTCTTATCCTGTCAGCTGCAGCGAGAGTGGGAATGGAAAGGAGAAATCACGGGTGTTTCTCAAGTGGAGTTTCTTCCAGAATCTCAGAGAAGGCTCAAGGAGGATGTTGTGAAGAAAGAACATCATCATCTTAGGTGAGACACCCTCCCCTTCCCTGTCCTCTACAAATGGTGACACACTCACAATTTCAGGAACAAAAATCGACCATGAGGGATGTGGCCAAGCCCTGCCAAGAACATGGAAAGAGTGGACCTCAGTCCCCAGGGCTCTGACTTCTAGGGCAGGGGTGACACCCAACTAGTTTCAGCACCTTTTCTGAGGGCCCCTGGGATTCATGACTTGGCCATCTGAAAAACCTCTCCTGCCCCCAGAGAGATCCTTCAGGGCCCTCCCAGAAGAACAGGGAAGTAGGAACAAAGCAGAGAAGCCTTCTAGGCATGAGGCCCCTCCACACCATCCCTCCTTCTCTTTAGTCCTCCCAGGTTTCAGTCTTTGAAAGCAGGCAGGGGGCAGACTGTAGCCCTTGGTCCCGGGGTTGCTACTTAAGGAGACTCCCCTGCAGGGGAGGGTGTAGGGAACAGCACGGCTGACTTCGAGCCAAGTGAAGGAGGTAGCACTTTCCTGTGTCCTCCCAGCAGGAGGGGCTGGGCAGCGGCTGCTCACTTAATGTACTGGTTCCTGCCTAGGTGGGGGGTTTCAGTGGACTGTATCACCGGCCCTGCCATCCTCTCCTCAAAAATGATGACCTGTGGGAGAAAGGGCTGGGATGTGAGAACAGCCGAGTTTGTTCTGAGACCAGATGAGGGTGCTATGAGGCATCAGGGTAGAAAGGGAAGGGCTTGGGAACCAGGCTAGAGGGAGCAGGGACCAAAAACTCATCAACACCAAGGAGGAGGCTGGCTGAAACTTCTGCTCCCTCCTTCACCCTGACCAAGGCCTCCAAGGACACATTTTGATGCCAGGGAGGGCGGGATGGACAGGGAGTCTTGGGGAAAAGGGCAGAAGGCTGGAAGTGGTCCCACCTGGTTGAGTCCTTTGTCCAACCAGGGACCTGGGAGGTAGAGGGTCTCCTGGGGTCCAATGTTCCAGTAGCGTCCAAGGTTTTGGCCATTGATGAATACAACCCCCTTCTCCCAGCCCTTGAAACAGAGTAGGAAGGGTATCAGTCTACACAGAGGCCACAGAATATAGAATCACACTGAAAGGCAGAGATGGACACATACTATGCGTTCTCCTCCCAGGTTCCAAGAGACCAAAGTGAGCCAATTATTTGACAGCCATGAAGGTTAATGGATGGGGTATTCTGTCTCTTGTCCTCCCAGTTCTGAGCTTCCAGGCAGAGCACCCAAGCTCGGATTGGATATAGAAACCACCAGGTGGTTCTTCCTGGCCCAGGGACAACCCCCGGGTCCTTTCAGACAGGGAGACTTTCTGGGCACAGGTGCTATGGAGGGCTCCAGCCAGGACAAGCACGAGTGGCTTTCCACTCAGAGCCTCCGGGAGATAGATGGGAGAGCCTGGCAGGGAGAGTGGTGCCTACAAACCTCCAGCTTCAGAAAGGTGTCAGAAGGGGAGAGGCCAACTGACAAGCTACTCAAGAAGAAAGCAGGGAATATAGGCACTTCTGGGAGAGAACTCCATTTGTCGATGCCGAACCTAAGGACAGAACAAGGGGCAGGAAAGGAAAGGAGGCACTTTCTCAGATCTGGTTCCAGTCCTGCATCTAATTCCTAAGGCACATCCCTTCCCCAACCAAGGTCCCCAAGTCCCCCTGCCTCTTAACCAGGGCACTGGAATGGCAACCAGGTGGGATGACAGGCATTCCCTAGTGTGCAAACACAGGCTCTAGTGCAGAGGCTGCTCCTAACCCTAGGCCAGTTGCTCTGGCCTCTGGGTGAGCTCCCTCCTCCACAGGGCTAGCTGGGTGAGGCTTGAGCCTTGCTCTGGGCCCTTTCCGACTCCTGCCTCATAGTACCTCTGAGCTCATATGCTGGCACAGGGAAGGGACCCACCTCTGAAAGAAGCTCTTTTTCATATCCAAGCTGTAGATTCTGAAGTTTTTCAGGGGAGAACCATCCAGAGAAAGATTTCCAATTAAGCCTGTGGGAAGGAGGCAAGGAAACATGAGAAAGCCCAAGGTCGGGGCAGCTGACCCAGTCAGACAAGGGCCATGCATGGAAAGTTCCAAGGAATCTCAAGGGAGGACTTCTCCTGAACTGTATCCCCCAAAGCAGTTCTTCTTGGAACAAAACCTCCCTAGAAACCCCAAGGGGAAGCGAATGAGGAGGACCCTAGGATTTGCCAGGAGAGAAGAATACGTGCGACAGCAGTGACAGCTGAGGTGTCAGAGGGTAAGAACAGCCACTGGTCTCTCCCTGAGGGAAGCTCCAGATGGCCAAGCAGTCCTAGGGGTTTTGGCCTTGCTGTAAGGCCAGCTTCAGTGGGGTCCAGATTACACAGACCTAATAACTCAGTCAGAAATTTCACAGACCTAATAACTCAGTCAGAAATTTCATACACCACCTAGGACTAAAGATATATTTGAAAGTATTTGAATTGGGAGCAAATGGCAACATCACTTGATATCTTGGGCGTCTAGTACCGAGGAGCAGTGCACACGTTGAGTGGCAACTGATTAGTGCCTGGGGCCTGAGCCAGCCCTGTTGGTCCCAGAGCAGCTCCCATGGTCCTCTCAACCACAGAGTTGCGGAGTGGCTAGAAGGAAAATCTGGAGGCTGGGAATGCGAAGAGGCTCCGTGGAGCCACAAACTCAGAACTGGTACACACAGGTGTGTGTGGAGGGCACGTGTTTCTGGAGGGAAGGTCTATGACTTATAAATATGGGTCTGTGATACAACGGACAGGACTCCACAGTGAGGGTGCAGGACACACTCAGTGAGGGGCATGGAAGAGCAAAAACTAGAACAATAGGTCAGCAGCTCTCTCCAGCCCCAGGAGCTCAAAGGAAGTGAGGATAGGCCAAGAGAGGGAGCTACCCAGGAAAGAACTGGGGCCCAAGAGAACTGGAGAAACTGGGAAAGTGTTTAGGGAGGAGGAAGGCAAACCTGGGTAGTGCTAAAAGCTGCCCTGAGGCCCATGGGGGGGGGGGGGGTCCTGATCCCCAGGGTCCGGAGGCCCCAGTGTCCAGGCCACATCCTATCCCTGGCATGCTACCAAATGCTCTCTGCTGAAATTCTGACCAAGGAAGAGCTGTGAAAGTTTCCTCTATTACAAATGCAAAAGCCCATGTCAGAATTCAGAGCTAACCAGTCTTGCTCACCCAGGTGTATTTTGAGTACTTTTTTATAACTTACTGAAACCACCCACATTTACACAGATTTTTTTAAAGGGCTAAATTAAAGCATAAAAGATTTAGTAGGCCAGGAAAAATAAAGTGAATTGGTGGGATATTCTCAGAGGGCCATGCTGTCAAAAGGTATTTATTTATTGTATGTCCTGCTTCTTCCTCCTCACCACATGAGATAATCTCTGAGTTTCCCAAGATGTATCAAAAAAAGAAATTCAGTGTGGAGGCCCCACCAAGACAGGGGTTTTGTGCCCTTCCTTGGACTCATGGAAGTCCCATCCCTTGCTTGTCACCCCCACCAAGCAGATAGCCCCTACTAAAACCAACTGCAGCCCAGGCAGAACCAGTGACCCCAGCTCAGTGTTCATGTGTGCTCATTATGAGCACACAGACAGCACACGCATGGAGTGCTACAAGGACAGAGGCCAAACCCAGCTGGGCTTCTCTGGTCACTCAGACCCAGCCTCAAATGTAGGAAAACATAGCCTCCACCTCCCAGCAACAGGCTTCCAGGACCCACCTCCCTGCAACAAACCTCCATGACCCACCTCTCTTCATAGGTCTTTATGACCTATCTCCCTACAAGGAGTCTCCACGATTCACCTCCCTGCAACAAACCTCCATGACCCACTTCCCTGCAAGGGTTCACCACAACCCACCTTGCTCCAGTGGCCTCCTCGACCCACCTCCTTCCAATGGGCCTCCATGGCCCAACTCACTCCAATGGGCCTCCATTGGGCCTCCATGACCCTCCTCCCTCCAGTGGACCTCCATGACCTCACTCCAATGGGCCTCCATGACCCACCTCACTCCCATGGGCTCCAGTGGGCCTCCATGATCCACCTCCCTCCAGTGGACCTCCATGACCTACCTTCCTCCAAATGAGCCTCCACGATCCACCTCACTACAGTGGGCCTCCATGACCCCCCTCCCTCCAATGGGCCTCCATATCCTACCTCCATCCACCGGGCCTAAACAAACCACCTCCCTTCAATGGGCCTCTATGACTCACCTCCATTCACTGGGCCTCCATGACTCACCTCCATCCACTGGGACTCCATGACCAACTTCCCTGCAAAGGGTCTCCATGACTTGCCTTTCCTACAACAGGCCTCCATGACCCACCTCTCTGCATTAGGACTCTATAACCTGCCTTCCTTCATTGGGCCTTTGTGGCTCACTGGTGTGCTGTTATGAATCAGAGACAGCCACATATGTGGTAAGCACAGTCTGCTCTCTCAGCATGTGCTAGGCCCCACCTTTGCGCTGGTCATCAATATGACTTCCGTAGTTGACTCTCCCACGATTCTCCACCAAGATCCTCAGCACAGTGTAACCCTGCCAGGAACACAGTGGCAATAATGACTGCCTGGTTACCTGCTGTAAGGCCACAGCTTCACCCCAGAATTTGTTTGTGAACCCCAGTTGTTTCCTATGCCCTGAGGATGGAATGAGTGTCCCAGCTGGTCAGAAAGCCATGCTTGCCCTTCCCATCTGCAGCTTGTGGTTAAGGAGCCTCCTGTTTTCCAGGTCTTCCTCTCTGATTCCCACAAAATTTCCTTTGAAGCAGCTGGGGCTAGGCATTACCCAGCTCCCCAGGATAACACACCTGAATCAAGGGGATCAAGATCTTTGTCCTTTTATAGTCCAAGAATCCTATGGATGCTGTGTTCACAAATACCTGTCAAAGGGAACAGATGGAAAGCATCTATGGTCAGCAGGAGGGAGAATGAGAGGGATCTCTGCTAGGCCAAGAAAGAGGCAGCACTGTGTGTGTGTAGCCAAGGAGGGGCCCATCCACGCAGAATAGAAATGAATGCCCACAAGCACAGCTGAGAGGATCGCAGAGTTGACAAGGACAGGCCATTTTTACACACTGGTAATAGACAATTCTGATGGAAAAGAGTCAGATGGGTACTGTAGGGCTGATCACTAGGTCACAGGACTTAAAAAGAGGTGCTCCTACCTGCCCCCAATCACGCACAAGACCACTGAGGATGCCAGACTTGGCGATAGTGGTCTCATATAGAATGTACCCAAAGGACTGTCCATTTCCCTCATTGACTGGCAGGTTCTCCATGTTGATGGGATTTTCAGATGTGATTGGCTACACAAAAGAGACAAGAAGCACAGGGAGGGCAGCCTCAAGAAGAATAGTCTCAGCCTGAGTCTCCTGGGGGGCATGGGGTTACAGACATTCTCCTCCCCCCCACATACACACAGAAGCCAGCACATAGGGTGGGAGGGAGGGGAGCTCTGGCCTGTGCTTTCTACTTTGATATCTCAACACACTAAACCTATGGCTCTGAGTCACAGGGAAGGGGATAAGACAAAGGGACAGGTAATAGCAGAGTGCAGCCCTGCAACCAAGTAGATGTTTAACTCTGTCATTTTTGAATCCCAGAATTCCTTGAGCCAGCTTCAGGAGGTGCCACCTCTTCACAGGGAAGGGGGATTTCCCTTCTTCTGCCCCTTCACCCTCCTCTCTGAGGCTGAAGAAAGGAAAAGCCTGCTGGGCCACCCATCTTTCTTCAAGGTCCTTTATATCTTCCCACTTCATACACTTGCCTGAACTCTGAGTTCCACAGTTGGAGAGCAGACCCCTCAGCCATCGAGCACTGGCTTTCCTCTTCCCAGTATGCCCTGTTTCCCCTACCCCCCCACCGCAACTGTCCCATACTCACCTCCCCTATGTACTTGAGGGCATCCCACAGAGACAGGTAGAAAGCTGGTACCATCGGCTCATAAGACATCTTGGGAATAAGGTCAGGTGGGGGAGGTAGAGGGGCACCTGCAACATAGACAGACAACAGGGCCATCCCCAAAGGATTCATATGTCACCACCTCCTAGCCTCCCCACCCATGGGCCCAATATGCTCCAGTTAATGACAGGAGGAACAGGAAGCAGGGTCTTAGCACCTGCCTAGACCAATGCAGGAAGGCAAGGCATAGGGGCAAGGCCGAGGGCTTTCTCATACCCTCCACGTGAGATAAGGAGCCTTTACCTCATTAAAATGCAAAGGAAAAGCTGGCAAGACACAAGCTATGATGAAAACAGTCTCTCATACTTCCCTGTCCTTGTCTAGGATGTTCCTGCACACAGATCAACTGGGTTTGAGGTGAAATAGTGAGGAGGTAACTTGTTAGGGGTTAGGAAAGAAGCAAGGGCCTAAGTTGGCACTTGAGTCTGTTGTTTCCTGGGTACCTGAGATGGAGCCAAAGAAGTCTCGAAGCTTGACGTACTTGGCTGTGTAATCTCCAGCCTCCGTCAGCACAGCATCATAGTCTGCAAGACACCAGGGCCTGTCAGTACCATTCCTGTCCCATCACGGTCATTTCTGTCACCAGGATCATGTGTACAGTAGCACAAAGAACAGCGAGAGGCTGAGTAGGCAGCAGGGTTTCCATCTCAGCAATTTGGGAGGCAAAACACTTTTGCACCACTCAGTCAAAATACTGCAAACGCTAAATACAAAAACTGCCCATGATCACAGCATGACTAAATCTCTAGCTTTGGGTGGAATTTCCACTTTCTGGGGACTCTCAACCTAAAGAGGAGCAGGGTCATACCATTCTAAGGGCCTGGACAGGGAGGGGAGCCTCCCATCCCTCCCTGTCACCTCAGGGGGCCTCTCGTACTTCCTCTAGCCAACTTCTGCCAAAGAGGCCTCTCCACAGAGAAGCCAGCTCAAGAGCACATCAACTGGCTATAGTTTCCCACTGCTCTGAAAGTGTAAATTGACCATTCAGAGTCTCTGCCTTCCCAGATACTTTATTGCCAAAGACTCTGAAGGTGCCAGAAGTTGACTCGAGTACATGCTGGGTGGACCAGGGAGGGGCAGTATTGAGGAATACTTGCCATAGCTGGTGACATCAGACTTATAGTCATGAAAGTGCATGGCTCCATTTATGAAGCCAAAATTGGTGCCTCCATGGAACATGTAGAGGTTGATTGAGGAGCCGGCATCGATGATGGCAGACACTGTTTTTAAAACCTCTGCAGGAGGAGGGAGAAAGGGGGGTATGCAGAGCAAGTGAGAGTCTGACACAAGCCCAGGAATCCCATTTGGTCTCATTTTTCCCAGTCCCTCCTCAAGGCCAGCTTGCTTGCTCTGTCCTTCAGCTCTCAATGAAACTCCATTCACAGAGTAGGGGAGGAAGAAGAAGCATGGGCCAAAATTACCACCCCGAGCTTAGGCCCTGAATATTTTCAAGCTAGTTAAGTCTCCATAAACTCCGATGTGAACAGCCTTCTATCCAGCAGGCTTTCTCCATGTGAGCCTTGCTGACTCACGGCTTATAAAATGCACTAAGATGGCACTTAGTAGGGAACAGAATACTGACCACCCCATCCTACCTTCATTAGGAAATGAAACATGACATGAAAATATCAAAGGGGAAAAAAACTGGTTAATAAATATATATTTTATTAATATAAATCAAAAAATGCAAACTAAACAATGGCATATTAAATATGCAAACTATTTTAATACTCAGTGCTGATAATCTATGGGAAATGCTCTCATTTAATAATGATAAGTAAAAACTGCTACAGTCTTTTTGGAGGGCAGTTTGGTAAATACACATATCAAAGTTGTACTACTGTCGCAATTCTGTTGTTTTTCTAGGGAAATAATATGCCAGGTATGCCCAACTGTATGTTCCAGGATGCTCACTGAAATGCTCAATGAACAAAATCACTGAAAACATCCTAAGAGACTGGGGCAATAAAAAAATAGATTCTATTAAAATCTATATTTGATTATATAGAAAGCTATCCACATGTGTCATTAACTGGCACAAGCAGGTGGCAGGCAGCAGTGCACACAGGGAGAATTGCCTGCACTGTGTGCATCTAAGTGTTTTCTCTGGGCTCTAGGATTTTTATTTCTTTTTTATACTTTTTATTTATTTTCTGAATGCTTACAATAGGCATGCATTACTTTTCTAACTACAAAAACATAAACAAGCAATATTAGAAGTCCTACCAGTCACTTTAAATGTCAAGACAAATGACTGTAGAATATTAGGAGCTGACTACTACACACAGATAAACCCAGGAGCTGACTGCCACAAACAGATGAATGCAGGAGCTGACTGCTACACCCAAACCCTATAGCTGACTGACATTAACTGGCAGGTTATTTGAAACTTATTCTTGCTTCTTATGTCAACACACATGCTGGATATAGGCACTGCAAGCACTCACCAGAAGAATCCAAGATATTGTGAGGGCCTCCCCACGAGTCAAACCACCCCGTCCAGTACTCCATCACCATCTTGGGCTGAACCTCCTGGACAGCACAAAATGAAGAGTTAGGCAGGCCAGATAAGCCAAGGGAAGACCTTCTTGTGGGAGAGCCCCACACCTCTGTCCTCCCAACTCTTCCCTGGCTGCATACTCCCAGTTTTGGGGCCTCTGGAAATAGAGCACAGGAAAGGGCCAAATTTACTGGCACTGGCTCACCCACCATGTGTGGGCTCCAAGCCTATAGGACAGAGCAGAAGAAGCTACCAAAATCGATGCAGTGGACCCTGATGGCTTAATGTGGCTTTAACAGTGCATACATGCTAGCAAGAAGATACAAGTTTACTTCCAGGTCAAGCTAAAGCTTTACTATCCTCTCCCAGGGAAGGAGAATGCTGTTCAGGATAGCTCTGTGTCTGAGAGGCACACTGTGAGCACAGATTCCTCAGGTGCTGCTTCCTATTAGCCAAAAGAGTCAGAGAGCTACAGAGTGGGTCCTCTTCAAGGTTTACCTTAGATTAAACAGCAGTCTGCAGCAGTTTTTTCGACCAGAAATCAGAGCCTTACAGCACAACTATTCACAGTGCAGGTTCTGCAGCCACAGTTTGGATCATATCTTGGTTGTGACACTCAACAAGTCTTAAACAGTATTTCAGAATACTGGAGTTGGCACAGGATTGCCCCCAAGGAAACAGAGATCATTCCTGGGACCATGCTCTGCTCTGCCAAGTCTGCAGAAACCCCAGAGCACCTACAGGAGGTATAAGGACCAATATGCAGTGTTTCAGGCACTGTGCCCAGGAGCCTTCCTCATAGGCTCAGCAACAGCTCATCAAGTGTCCTCTCATCAGTGATAGGCTCACACTAGAGGGCAACTGCATATGGAGCAACAAAATCTGATCCAGGTGTGGGCAAAAGTTATGGTCCATCGAGTAGAAGATACCAGGCACTTTTACTTTGGGTAAAAGCCAAAGTAGTCACATTAATAGTTTTAGCAAGACTAGTGGCTTGGATTTCTTTAGAAGTCATCTACCTCCCAACAAGGGGACACACTGTACCATGCTGAAGTCACTAAAAAGGGGGAAGCACATCTCAGGAATCTCCAGTGCTAGGCATGGGCTCGTTGGCTCGGGTGCCAGGGCCAAGGAAGGTGGATGTTCACCGTGGCCCAGCTCACTGCACAGCACAACGTGGCCAAGAGCTGGAGCCCTGTAGCCACACTGTGTTGTGATCCCTCGGCCACCACTCACAAGGTACTTGATCCATTTAATGTCTGTCTCTTTAACTGGAAAGCAGAAATAACAGTAGTATCTCATGGTCACCTGGTGGACTAAATGACATGGTGCACACTAAGCTATAACACACAGTGGCTTCCAGGTAGGAAGTGCTTGAGAAACACCTGCATAATTCCCCTCACCACAGGGCATGGGCTTAAAGGATAAGCGAGGTGCTGGCAGGTGTCTCATGGCTAAGATGTGAGACTTGTGCTGTGCATTCAGAGGGCCCTGGGTTTAAACAAGGAAGCACCTAATTCCCCTTCCTTAAGGAAAATAGACATCTTTAAACTGTGCACAAGAAAGCTCTTCAGCAGGGCCATCATATTGGCAGGACAGCTGGACTGGGAGGCACAGGTGTGGCTAGGTCTCCAAGGATGCCATGAAGTGTGACACAAGGCACTGAGCTATGTCAGCTGCTATTCTGGTGCTTCCAGACGTGACCTCATTGAATCCTCTAGCAGGCATGAGTTGGTGCTATGAACTGATAAACTCTCATCATCCCTGCTTGGGAAGAGAAAGAGATACACAGAGAGGTCAAGTCACTTGTCCAAGGTCACATGGCCAGGAAGCTCACAGCACCCCTTGTGTCTCCTTGGCAGCACTCAGGCTCAATTCTCCTTCATTACCATGCGATTGTATATGTCACATGTCTCTCTGTCCCCAAGTAGGTTATCACCACACAAGAATAGAGGCTCTGCCATATTAGTCACACAGTGTAAGAGGCCCCAACACCACTGCAGACCTAAGCAGGCACCCAGGAAATACTGGAGGAGGGGAGGGAAGGAAGATGAGACTCGGTGTGGGCCCTTCTGGCTTCATCATTCATAGTTGCTCTGACTCACAGAAGCCCACCTGAAGCAGGCCCCATACCATCCCATCTCCTCCTGGAAACCTGTCCCACCCATTCTGGCTGTCTACACTCCAGAATTAGCCACATCAAACATGGTGACTCCATGTGGATATGCCTGAAGACACAACCTCTCACTGTCTACACTCCAGAAGTAGTCACATCAAAGATATAAGTGACCTCACATTGCCATGGTAACTCCATGTGAACATGCCTGAAGACACAACCCCTGCTCTAAAGGGCCATCAGCTAGAAAGGGAAACAGCCCAGTATTTCTACAGGCATCTGTTCACAGTGCAGGGACCCAATGTGGACAAGGGCAGGTGGGGCAGCCTGGGGAGACATTCATGCCCTCAGTGAGGCAGGTGACAGGAGACCTTAGGATCACATCTGTCTCCAGAGGAGAGACACATGAGCTCGAGAGATCTGTCAGAACAGGTGTGTACTGCAAATGCCCATCAACCTGACAGACGTTGAGATATATCCAGAAACTCTCTTCTCTCTCCTGACCTGGAGTGGACCTGGCTTCCTATCCTGCTAATGACAATAATCTTTCTAGGACCAGAAGTGCCTTACAGGTTAAGGTCAGACACCACACACAGTATAGAACAGGAAAGTATTTATCTTCTCCCTCACTTCCTGGGAGTGAGTCTGGGGTTAGTGGAGTCCACACAAGTCAAGAGCCCTCTATGAGTGCACTGAAAGGGCCCCTCTCCCGAGGGGCAGTGACTCTCAGGCACCCCCCTCCCCCAAAGTTGCATCAGTATCCCCAGTAACACCACAGAGCAGCTCCTAGGCGGCCTGCTGTGCAGGTGTATGGCAACAGGGGCCATGAGCTGATGATGGGGCAGCAGCTTCCTTTGGACTGGACTTACCTGGACACTTAAGAGAAACTTGGTCAGCGACTGCAGCTCATGTGCTGACTGTAAGTTGATGGTGGCCAGCACTATTAAGTGGAAGGAAGAGAGAGAGATGAGGTATTGTCCCAAAGCCAGGAGACTTTCTGAATTGCCCCAGATCCCTCTCAATCTTCTGGTACAATAAAAGATAACCACACTGAGAGTGAAACTAAGCACATGGAAAAGTGACCAGTGCACCTCGGGAATTCGCAAGCACTGCATGGGAGCACACCCGGCCTGGCAGGCAGCCTCCTGCAGTGGTCAAGCCTACTGGTTATGACGCTTGACACCACCTCCACTTAGAAGTTCACTTCTGGGATGCCAGGAGACCAACCTTGCTCATTTTGGAGATTCCAGCACTCAGCACAGCACTGACAATGCAGTTGCTCACTGAGCATCTGTTCTTGATTAATTGTCATGTCTACAAGCAAAGTGTGGAGTCTGCATGCCTGTTGATTATTCTTTTCTGGGAACCAGAGCCTGATCCTTACTTGGTACCCCAAGGGTCATGATGCAAATGAAGACTCCTGTTTTATTTCTTGATAAGGGCTAGTTTTCTATTCTACTCCATAATGTATTCCTTTTAAAATTTAATGCTATTTTCATGGTTTTCCCTCAGTGAAATACATGGTTAAGGAAGATACGCTATGTTTGGCCAACAACATAGCTGTCCTTCCACCAACCCTAGCTTCAGAGTCCCTACCTGCCTGTGGTCCACTCGCACACAGCCCTCACAGGTATGGCCATGCCCAGGCTCCAGTGGCCTAGGAACGCATGACAGAGATTGAGCCAGTTTGGAAAGCATGGCCACCCTGACACTCTCTTGTAGAACATAAGCCTCCGATTACCATTGAAGAAAGACAAACAATACCTGACAGATAACTGCATCTGGGAGGTGCAACCTGCCTTGAGGTAGATGCAGAAAGGGGCTATAACCGGAGCCCTCTGACACTATCCCCTCACCCTGCACAGTCACTGCAACTCACTGGCTAAGTCCTTGCACCAAGGTCCCTCCCCACTTCAAGTTAGAAACCCCTTGAAGATAGCAGGCCTGTCTGAAACTGGCCATGCAGAAATCTCAAAGCCCACAAGATTCACATGGCTCACTGAGCACAATGTCTCTGTCCTAGCCTTCCCTACCCTCACAAAAATACAAGGAGAGGATGGATGGGCCACAAGGAACAAGGATGAAAGGAAACGTCAGAAAATCCCAGGACACTGGAAAAGGATGTCAGGACAGTAAGTAGCCTAGGAGAACGGAAAAGATTATGATGGTTCCCACTCCAACTCAAGGCCACACCCCACCCCATCCCCAGGCCTGAACTCCATGCAGGGGAGGATGCCCCCTGACCCCAGCCTCATGTCCCCAGCCTCAAGCCTTCTTCCCACCCATGCCCATCCCCTCAGAAGGGACCACACTGTCTAGGAAGGGCTCCAGGTCAGGGTGTACTGGGGGGGTGGAAGGGAAGACCGAAGGGCAGATGCAGGCAGTCTAAACAAGGGCACTTCTCCCCCTCCTCTGGCCTGATCCAGAATATCTGCAGCAAGACAACAAGGGCTTCTTCTCCAGGAACACTTAATGGTGCTAAAGACAGTATCTCCAATCCGACATCTGAGTTTCCGTCCTTGAAATAGCAACCATTGCCCATGGAGAAGAACTCCCATTAACAGCCTCCCCACACTCAGGGCTCCTATGTGGTTGTTGAGTGGTTCTTTCTTAAGCTGCACAGCAAGAGCCAGACAATCCAGAACGTCCCCTCACATGGGAGACTAGGTAGAAGAGGCAGCAGGAAAACACAGCATGCAGAACCAATGAAAAACACATACAGTGTTTGAAAGCGAAAGGTTAAATTATTAGGATAAATTCTTATCTCAGAGAGATAAGAAAGATAATAGCAATTTAAAAAGCATGCTCTAAGGAAGAAAATACAGTCAAGAAAAACATGATCCAGGAAATAACAGGAGGAAAGTGGAAGAAGCTGACTAGGAAGTAGAACTGAAGAGCATCACAAAGAACTGCAATGCCATGTCCCCCCACCATGTGCTCCACAAACACTCCATGAAGTGAGGCGTCTCACACAAGGCACACAGTTGTGAAATGCCAGAATGCCAAGGATAAAAGGAATCCTAAGCTTTCTAGACATGGCAAGGAAGGGGAAAATGACATATAAAAGGATCAGGACCAGAATGTCCTTGTGCATCAACCAACACAGTGAACATAGGAAATAAGGGAGTAGTGCCTTCAGGGTTCCAGGAGATGGGATTCCACACAAGAGGTCAGGCACAGGAGAAAGGCTGCAAACAGGCCCCATGTGGATGGAAACAGGAAAGCGAGGGCAACAGACGGCCAGATTAGACCTGAGAGAATCGGATATGTAAGGATGCCTGGAAAACACCAGTGATGGGTGTTTGGAAGATCTTTGGCAAAGCATTTGCTTAAAAAAGAAAATAGAGGGGCACAAGGCGGAATGGAGGGGACCATAGAGAAGAAATAAAAGGAAAAACAAATGGGATGACCACAGTGAGAGTAAAACCAAGCACACGGAAAAGTGAGCCAGTACACCTCGAGAATTTGCAAACATTGCATGGGAGCATACCCAGCCTGGCAGGCAGCCTGGAAGACTACCAGCATCCTCCTAGGCCTGTCGTCAGGACACTGGTAAGCACTAAAAATATGTTCGGCATCAAAAGGCATCTGCCTACACAGCCACAGCCCCTCCTGAGCCTGTCTGTGGCTAGGCCTTGGAAGCAGTCACAGGGAAATAGCACCACCACATGGAAACAGTGGGAATCACTGCGGGTCTTGAGGACAAGAGCTTTCCCCTCCCCGTTCATCTGACAGTCATTTCCTGGGTGCCAACCACATGCCAGGCACTGCTGTAGCAATAAAGAGATAGAAGTTCCTATCTATCAGTTCAGCCCATGAAGGGAAATACAAAAGAAAGATAATAAAGTGTAGAATGTTCTACAGTGGAGGGAAGCACAGCTATAGGCGCCCACAAGAAGGTCCTACCGCAATGACAGGAGAACACTGCATCATTTCAGTCCACAAACTGTCTGGACATGAAAGCACAGCCTGAACAAGACTGGCAAACCCAAGCCCCTGCAGAGTGTATGGTGAAAGTAAAATAAATAAACTACCCAAATGAGAGGAGGCAAAAAGAAAGCAGGGGGAAAGAACTGGGTGAGCCCCAGGAGGAGGCACGGCTTCAGGGAACAGCTATGCAGTGCTCTGGAGGAAGTGCAGCATCCCTGGGGACAGGGATCCAGTATGTTCCAGGACCAGTCAGAGGGCGAGAAGGGTGGATCAGAGTCAGCAAGGGGAGAGCAGCAGGAAGTGAGCTCAACCAGGCCCCCCGAGGCTGCCAGGCCCTCTGTGATCCTTCTCAGAATGTGCACTACACTCTGAGTGAGACAGGACTGCCTGAGTTCAGGCAAGGAAGTATGATAATTGCAAAGACATTTCCAAAGGCAGGCACAGGCTGCTGTGCTGAGAAACAGTGTGGAAGAGTTCGTGAAAACAAGGGTACTCAGTCAAAATGCTACTGCAGTCATGTGAGTGTGAAATGATGGTCCCAGGTTAGGGGTTAAGCATGTGTGAATCCCAGATACATCTGGGAGATAAAACTAAAGATGGAAGGACGCACAACAGCTTGTGAGCCAGACGTATGGGAGAGGAGTCGAGGTGACTAGAGGGTTGGGGCCTATGTAGCCAGGAACAGAGCTGTGGTTTCCTGACAGGAGGAGGACCACAGTGGGCAGCAATTTGCAGAGTGCTGCTCCTGCCTAGTACTCAGCAGGCGGGAGATCAGCTACAGAGCTGGGTGTGGCACTCGGGCTCTGACACGGACCCAATGACCCTCTGCAGCCTGGAGCTCCAGGGCCAGTGCCAAACTCACGGGAGTGGAACAGACACCAGAGAAGCTCCTGCCTGTGCCTCAGTCCTGCCTAGGGAAGCACACGGCAGGGTCAAGCAGCTGCCTTTCCATGGCCTCCATGCAAGTACCTCCCTGGATGACTCCTTTGCTCAGGCCCTCTTTGTCGTCTGAAGTCAAGAGCAGCTCCACAATACCACGGTCCTCCAAGGCCTGCAGAGGGAAATAGACAAGTCAACGTTTGCCTCACTCCTCAGAGCTTCTATGGTGCCATGCATCTGTGGATGGGGTAACCTGAGGAGCAAGAGGGATAGACCTAAATGAAGCATCTGCTTCTCTGCAGAACACAGAAAAGCCCATCTTGTCTGCACCCACCATGTTCCACAAAGCTCCAGTCAGTCTGAGCTCCAGTTGCAACAGGCAGAGCTATTGAGCTCTAGCAGTCCTTGGTTGCTCTCGATCTGGCAAGGGCCTGCTCTGGCTGGCTTGCTGTTCCTAGACAGACCCACTCTGAAGCTGGCTCAGGGAAGCAGGCTGCCACATCATCATCCAGCAACTGCCTGCTGGGCTCCAGCAAGTGGCTCAGGCCTCTAGAGTGGCACCCACATCCTTCCCTTCACCCACACCATAACAAGCAGCCTGTTCCTTCCCCATGCCAACCAGTGTGGGCATGGTCAACAGCAAGGACTAGGATGGCCCAGCCATGCCCAGTCACATGCCCATGGTGCTCTGCCTATACCTATTATGGCAGGAGGCATCCTCGGAAGTTGTAAATCAGAGGACAAAGGAGAAGAAACATACTGTGCTTGAGGAGCAGTGACAACTGTTACTAGTCAGAATAGCCACTAGCATATATATAGCACTTGCTACTGTGCCAGGACTTCGGCTAGGCACCTCACACAGCCTGCCCCAGCTAAACTTCACAATGAATGTTTTAACAGTATAGACGAGCTTCAGAGATGTTGACTCAAGCATCACAAGTTACAGAGCTAATGGGACTATATAGGCCTGAACCCAGAGTCTGTCCACTTTCAAAGGTTCTGCTCTAGAGCTCTAAACTTCCAGACCAGGAACCTCAGCTAAGGGGCTTTTCCTATAATTTCTCCTGCAAATATATAACCAGACTGTTTATTTCAACTGAAATACTGTGGGAATGGGGGCGACGGAGAAATGTGGTGGGTAAATAAAGCTCCGGTCTAATCCTACACACTGGTGAGGGACCAGCAGAGGGCACTCCAGTTCTCAGGCATGACAGAATCCATGAGGCCAGGTGAGATTTCTATCAAATGCCCCACCTACTGCCTCATGACTGACTAACTAGTCACTCACTGATGTTTAACAAACATTTGCTTATTATTACCATACATGCATACACGTAATCTTTCCCAGATATTAACTGATTGACTCTGCCCTGTAAGGGATACTTATTATTTACTGAGTACCAGCAATCATCTAAGTGTAGTCAGGGACTTTGTGCCTGCCATCTTACGCCATTCTCACTTTAAGGCGTTCTTGTTTCCATGGTGCATGCACATGATGAAACTTGCCCAAGGTCATCCAATGCTGATGGTGTCCACATCTCTGTAACACCCCCAGAAAAAGTTGCACAGCAGTCCTGGGGGGTCCTCCCAGGAGCTTCAGGGTAAACAGAGGCCCAGAGCTGCTGCTTCTTTGTCTGCCTGTGTCACACATGGGTACCTTTGCCCAGAAACCAGCATGACTGAGCAGAGCAGGCCCCTGAAGGAGCTGCAGAGTGGCACTCTCCTCTCTCCCTGCTCAGTGGAGCTCTCCTTTCTGTAGCTGAATAATTTAAGTAAACAACTGCAGGAGAAGTCCCAGGGACCAAGAGAGAGTCTGAAGGGACTAGGTATAGCAGAAGAAGTGCTCAAACCTGTGCACGGGATGGGATCTTTCTAGCTAACTCAGAAAGGAAGAAGATGAGGTATGCTCTAATCCAGGCTGTAGCTGGGCTTGGCCATGGGGACTACGCTTGCTCCTTTCCAGCTTGAGGATGACACCCTTCCTGGAAACAGCCTTGTTCTCTACTCAGAAGGCTTTCTTCAGGTGAGAAGAAGGGGGAAGAGTGGATAAGAACCCACAAGCTGAATGGTGTGAGTCTCAGTCTCCAGCCTACAGGGCTTGAAATAATTTCCAGATGGAAAATTATCTGCATGTGACAGCAGAAGAAATGCTGCCCAGGGCATCAAGGGCCAAAGCCAAAGCCATCACGAGCCTTCCTCAACTCATACCACAGCCAAACATCCCAAGTACTCTAAAACTAATACCAATAATTCCACCAAAGTATTATTTATTCACAACTTACAGTATTAGAACAGTACTAAGCCACATGATCTTATATAAAACAAGTCAGAGGATTCGATACTCTTATTAGTCCCACTTTGTAGAAGAGAAAACAGAAGTTTAGAAAAAGCAAAGTATTTGTTCAAAGTCTCAGCTACTAAGAGACAAAAACCAGATCTGAATATTATTAGCCTGTTCTTTTAAGTGTCACCCTGCCTTTCCCTGGTCTGCTGTACACTGAATCAGTAGTTCTCAACCTCCCCCACACATTGGAATCAGCTGTCTAAGACCCACCCCAGAGATTCTTATTTAATTGGTATGGTATATGGCCTGGGCACAGGGATTTTTTAAATCTCCCTAAAGAAAGCCAAAGTGCAGTCAAGGCTGTGAACCACTGCTCTAGATGCTAGAAAAAGAGCAGCTTCTCCAGGAAGTCTTTCCTAATCAACACCACTCAATTAAGGAAATTCCTTTTTTCACAGCCCCTGCAACACCACATGTGTACTGCACTCCCCAAATTAAACTCAACTGATAATGGACAAATAAATCACAACACTGTTGAAACAAACCATAGATAAAAATCCATTAATAAATGATGTCGGGAAATGTAGCATTGATATGAGAAAAATATTAGGCCCACATGTCACACCACAGCTGATAAAAATCCCAGAGGAAGGAATATAAAGAAATGAACCAAGCTGATTCTTACCTTCTTGATGTAAGGCATATAAGCAGGGTCTTTGTTATAGGAACCATATTCATTTTCTACCTGCACTGCAATGATGGGTCCTCCATGCTTGTACTGGGGAGAAGAGATGACAATCAGAAGCTGAGTTGTGGTAGGACCTGTATTATCTAAATGCCTCATACCTATTGTCAATTGCTAGCAAAATATGAGACAAAAGTCTCAAAAAGTTTGGTATATAATTGAGAGTCATATCAGTAAGACAGTAGAATAGGAAGCACCAGGCCCTTGTTCTCCCATGGAAACAAACAACTACAAACTAAAATAACTTTATAGGAACTCTAGAAACTAGTCAAGTGTCTAAACCACCCAATCAAAAAAACAAAAAGCCACATGAAAAATGGTAGAAAATTTTATAATTGTTTTTTACTCGTCCTTGCTTCACCCCATGGTGTGGTTGGGAGGAAGTCCCCCAGTTCCTAGTTCCCTCCCTCACAAGAGAAGGAACAAAATGAAAGGTAATTACACAATGTTCTGACTGTGGGCTGCCCAATGGACTACTTTCTGTCTTGTCTGACTTGGAGCTCAGACAGAAAACATCAGCATAGTTTGGCCTGAGGTTGGAAGCTACAGAAGGCAGTAGGAGGTGCCTCTGCATGTGGAAAGTTCCAGGGGACTACAAACTCGTGAACGTCTAGGGCAAGAAATTAGCTGAGATGTTAAGTCTTCACACTGGGCTGATCTCCAGGCTCAGGTGCCCAGTAATCAGTGAACATTTCCCCTGCTAATCTGTAAAAACTGGAAAAGGTAACTTTTTTTTTCTTAATGCCTAATATTCAACAACAAATTATATACAAAGAAACAGGGAAATATGACTCATTCAAAGGAATAAAATAATCCCCCCAAAAGAGTATTTGAAAACGCACACACACTAGACTTAGTAAAGACTATAACAACTGTCATAAATGTGCTCAAAAAACTAAAAGAAAAACTGACAAAGAACTAAAGAAAACCAGTAAAATATTAATGAACAAAATGAGAGTATCAATAAAGAAACAGAAATTATTTTAAAAGAATCAACAGAAAACCTGAAGATGAAATATATCTACATTGAAAAATTCACTAGAGGAGTACAACCTCAGATCCAAACAGACAGAAGAAAGAATAAGCGAACTTGAAGATAGGTCAGTTTGAAATTACCAAGTCTGAGGAACAAAAAGAAAACTGAATGAACTAAAGTGAACAGAGCCTAAGGGACTTATACAATACCATTAAGCAGACCAATATACACATTCTGGGAATCTTAGAAGAAAAAAAAAGAAAAGGGCAGAGAGGTTATTTGAAGAAATAATGGCTGAAAACCTCTAAAATATGAGGAAAGACATGAATATGCAAATCCAAGAAGCTCAATAAACTCTAAGTAGGAAACCTAGAGAACCATAGACACATTATAATCAAACTGTTGAAAGACAAAGACAGACTCTTGACTGCAGCAAAAAAAAAGTAGCTTGCCACATATAAGGGATCCTCAATAAGACTATAAAGGATATATCAGCAGAAACCTTGCAGCCTGAAGGCAATGGGATGACATATTCAAAATACTGAAAGAAAGAAAAAGTGTCAACTGATAATTCTATATCCAGAAAAACTCAAAAATGAGGAAGAAATTAAGACATTCTCATACCAAAAAAAAAATTTTTTTTAACTGGGAGGGAGTTTATTATAACTAGACGCATCCTACAAAAAATCGCCTAAATTTCAAATGAAAAGATGTTAGACAGTAACTTGAAGTCATATAAAAATATAAATATTTCCAGTAAAGGTAGGTACATGAAAAAATTACAAATTATTGTAATTTTAGTTTATAATGTGACTTTTTATTTTCTGTAAGATTTAAAAGCCAAATGCATAAAAATAATTATGAATTTAAGTTAATGAGTACACCATATGTAAAGATGTAATTTGTGATATCAGTAAAAGAAAATGGAAGAGCAGAACAATAAAGAAGTAAAAGTTTTATATGTAATTGAAGTTTTATCAATTTAAGATAGAATGTCACAGCTTTGGGATATTATATGTAATCCTATGGTAACTACAAAGAAAATATCTATAGAATATAAACAAATGAATTAAAAAGAGAATCACTATAAAAAGTGTCACTACAAAAAATCAACTAGACAAAAAGAAGGCAGTAATAGGACATGAAAGACATACAGAAACAACAATTAACGTGACAAAACATTATACATTAAATGTAAATGAATTAAACTCCCCAATCAAAAGGCATATATTGGCAGGATGGATTTTTAAAAATCAATATCCAATTCTGTCTACAAGATACTCACTTTAGGCCTAAGGATACATATAGCAGAAAACGAAAGAATAGAAAAAGATATTTTATGCAAACAGTAACCAAAAGATATCAGGGGTGGCCTTACTAACATAAAACAAAATAGACATTATATCAAAACTGTTACAAGATACAAAGAAGGACAAAATTCAACATTCTTTCATGATAAAGACATTCAGCTAACTAGGAATAAAAGGAAATTACCTCAACATAGTAAAGGCCATATATAAAAAGTCCACAGCCAACATCTTACTCAATGGTGAAAGACTGAAAGCTTTTCCTCTAAAATAGGAATAAGACAAGGATTCCTGCTTTCACCACTTCTATTCAACATAGTACTGGAAGTCCTAACCAGTGCAATTAGTCAAGAAAAAGAAATATAAGGCAACCAAATTAGAAAAAAAAAAAGTATCATTATTTCTGTTCACAAACAACATGATCTTTTTTTTAACATGATCTTAAATGTAGAAAATAGTACAGATTATATACACACGTACACACACTCAACCTATAAAGTTAAATAATTCAGCAAATTTTCAGGATACAAAAATCAATGCACAAAAATCAATTATGTTTCTATATACTAACAATGAATGATCTCACTTATGATAGCAACAAAACGAATAAAATACTTAGAAATAAATTCAATCGGGGAGGAGAAACAGTGGTACACTGACTGTATACTACAAAATGATGCTAAAAGAAAAGAAAGAAGACATCAATAAGTGGAAAGATATTCCATGTTCACAGATTGGAAGATTTAATATAGTTAAGATGCCCATACTACCCAAAGTGATCTACGGAGTCAATGTAATGCCTATCAAAATCTCAACAATGTTTTGACAAAACAGAAAAGGCCAAAAGAGAATTCATATGGCTTCTCAAGGGACACTAAGTAGCCAAATGTTGAAAAAGAAAAACAAAATTAGAGGTCTCATACTTTCTGATTTCAAAACTTACTACAAAAAACTATAGTAATCAAAATAGTACGGTACTGACATAAAGACAGACATATGGTCAAATAATTTTTGACAAAGGTACAAGGCCATTCAGGGGGAGGGAGGGGGAAAGAATGGTCTTTTCAACAAATGGTGAGAAAACTGGATATCCACATGCAAAAAAGTTAAGTTGGACCCTTACTTTATATCATATGCAAAAATTAACTCAAAATGAATCAAAGAAAAGATCTTAACATAAGAGCTAAAAGTATTATACTCTTAGAAGAAAACATAGGGAAATCCATGCATGACACTGGATTTGACAGTGATTTCTTGGATATGGTACCAACAGCAAAGGCAACAAAAGAAAGAAAAAATCAGTATGTTAGACTTAATCAAAATTTAAAACTTTTATGCATAAAAGAATACCATCAAGAGAGTGCAAAGGCAGCCCATGGAATAAGAGAAAATATTTGCAAAACATATACCTGATAAGGAATTGACATCAGAAAATATAAAGAACTCCTACAGCTCAACAATAATATACAGATTCAAAAATGGGCAAAGGACTTGAATAAACATTTCTCCAAAGATATACAAATATCCAATAAGCACATGAAAAAATGCTCAGCATCACTAGTTACTAGAGAAATGCAAATCAAAACCACAATGAGGTACCACTTCACACACCTCAGGATGGCTCTCATCAAATAAACAGAAAATAACCGTGTTGGAAAGGATGTGGTGAAATGGTAATGCTTGTGCACTGCTGGGGGGACTGTAATATGGTACAACTTCTAGGAATATAGTATGGCGGTTCCTCAAAAAATTAAACATAGAAATACAATTTGATCCAATTATTTCACTTCTGGGTGTATACCCAAAAGAAGGTGAAAGCAGGGACTCTGAAAGATATCTGTACATCTACGTTCAAAACAGAATTATTCACAGTAGCCAAAAGGTAAAAGCAAACCAAATGTCCATCGATGAATGAACTGATAAATAAAATGCAAACATAAAATATTATTCAGCCTTAAAAAGGATGGACATTCTCACACACACAACATGGATGAACCTTAAGAACATTATGTCAAGTGAAATTAGCCAGTCAACAATACTAAATACTCTACATATATGAGGAATCTAAAATAATTGAATTCATGGAGACAGACAGTAGAATGGTGGCTGCCAAAAGCTGTAGAGAGGCAAGAATGGGGAGTTTAATGGGTACAGAGTTTCAGTTGGGGAAGATTTTTTTAAAAGGCCTAGAGTGGTTGCAATAAACTGAAAACCTGTGTTCCCCCCAAATGTATACATTGAAATCTTAACCCTTAATGTGATGGTATTAAAAAGTGGGGCCTTTAGGAGGTGGTTAGGTTATGAGAGTAGAGTCCTTGTGAATTAGTGCCTTTATAAGAGGGACCCCAGAGAGCTTTCTTGCTCTCTCTACCATGTGAGGATAAAGCAAGAAAATGGCTATCTGCACCCCAGGAGAGAGCCCTCGCCAGATATCAAATCTGCCAGTACCCTGACCTTGACCTTCCCAGCTTCCAGAACAGTGCAAGACCAGGACTGGAAATTATACTGTGAGAAATAAAAGTTCTATTGTTTGTAAGCCACCCAGTCTATGATATTTTGTTATAGCATTCAGAACTAAGAATTGGGTGATTACTGTACAATAATATGAATATACTTAGTGCCACTGAACTATATACTTAAAATGGTTAAAATAGCAATTTTTATGTTATGCATAATATACCACAACAGAAAAGTAAATTAAATTAATTACATTACACCCAGGAGAAAAAAAAAAGCATTGTTCTCCATTCCCATGTCCATGAGTGCCTCTAAGCCTTGTTCCCAGGATGACCTTCCCACTGCCCCACTCCTACCTCCGCCACCCAGCCCCCTACTACAACCTGCTGAATCATCTCAGTAGCCCCTAGCCCCTAAATCTCAGGCAGTGGGGAAGAGTGTGTTCCTGTGTTGAAAAGAACCAGGAGCTCTTTGGTCTGAGAAATAACCAAGGAAGAAGATGGGTGAAGATCAAAGAAGAGTCCATTTGCTTGTACCTGGAGTGGCACCACCCTGGACATCAGGTGACCAAAATAAAGGTCGACTGCTTCTTGCTTCTATCATGGTTAGGACTACCAGATTTCATAAGTAGAAATGCAGGACACGTAGTTAAATTTGAATGTACAATGAATAATATTTTTAGTGGAAGCATGACCCATGCAATATTTCAGATATATTTATACTTTAAAAATTATTCCTTGCTTATCTGAAGTTCAAGTGTAACTGGGCATCATGTGTTTTATGTGGTTGTTCCCTTTTATGTGTGCTGTAAATATTCCAAACCATTCATTGACTTAAGAGCAAATTTGTACAAGTATACTATCTCTCAGTGTCACTCTTCATGGTTTTACATAAGCAACTGCATTGATTTTTCCCATGCCTGCTTTTTTTATAGCTTCCAGTTATTACATGAAATGTTAAGATACCTTCCCCCCACAAAAAAACTATTCTAACACATATGTTTTGAATAGAAAATGTGTACCGTGTAGCACCTTTTAGGTAGCAGAGCTGAGCCACTGTGCTCTTGGGACACTGACAGATGGGTGTTCTGTTATAAAGACATCCCTGTCTACCCAGCATGAGTCACACCTCCAGCACTGTATGGAGTGATGTGAGCCCTGACATCTTCTTGTTCTTTCAGCATTGTACCCACCTGAGACAACACTGAAACACACAGCTCTTTCTAAAGACAACTATGGCAAACCCCTCCAATTATAAATCTCAGGCAGTGAGGAAGAGTGTGTTCCTGTGTTGAAAAGAATCAGGAGCCCTTTGGTCTGAGAAATAACCAAGGAGGAAGATGGGTGAAGATCAAAGAAGAGTCCATTTGCTTGTACCTGGAGTGGCACCACCCTGGACATCAGGTGATCAAAATAAAGGTCCACTGCTTCCGTGAAGCCCTTGTAAGTTGTTCTCAGCCTCATGCCAGGGTCTTGGAGTAGCCAGCTTGAAGTAAAAAGGGAGGCAGAGATTATATTAACATCACTATCTGTGGTCCTGCTATGAGCAGATGGTGGAGTGAGAAGCGACCAGCCCCAGCGTGCTCAGGAATGGGCCATTCCCATTCCAACTCCTTAGTCTGGAAGCTGGAAAACTGTGCAAATTGATCCAGTCCAGCCCCTCTTTCCACAGTTTCCCCTCCCAATAACTTAGGGGAAGTTCATTTCCAGCCACAGATCCTGGCTGCCAGGCAGCAAGAAAAGCTCTTCACAGGACCCTAGGCCTAGTCGTCAACACTTACAATCCCGTTACAAAGGGGTGAAGCCAAAGGGCTTAGGAATCTCTCAGGCTGGAGAAGAAAACAACTTCCCAGCATCACCCCGAAAAAGAAGCCCAACACAGAGACTGGGGGGCTGACCAAAGTCTAGCTTCTATTTGTGCCGACACAGCTGCCGTGCTGGCATTAGCTGTATCAGCTGTGCAGAACTCAGCCCAGGAACAGCAGTTGAGCAAAGATAAATTATTTCTCCAACCTGTGTGTTGTGATCCCAAATTTCCCAGAGGAGCACAGCACCATGGTAACTCCCAAAGCTGGAGTCAAGATACTTCCTCCTCACTTGAAGTTCTGAGAAAACACTGTATTTGCTAACAAAATACTGAGGCTCCCCTTGCCCTGATCTGGAAGTTCTGAACAGGGTCAGGAAATTGTCCAGTATCTATTAGTGAAAAGAAGACAACGGTTTCCTCTAGACTGACACCTTCACATTTCACCCCACACCAAACAACTCAGGTTTCTCACTCCCACTCGGATTCCACATCGCTGGTGTGCCCACGTGCCCCCCTTTCATGAATGGGCAGGTGCCACACAGGTGGGGGAGGGTCTGAGTGCCAGAGCCTCCAGCTGCTTCTAAGTTAAGACCGCTAAACCCTGTCCTCCTGTGCCCGCCTCCAGCTGAGCCTGAGGAAATCGCTGACTGTGGCATGCAGCTTTCTAATCCACACGGAGTGGGGGTTGTAGGGGGAGTCACCCTGGCTGTGATCACAGCCTAATGGAGGGCAAGACTGCCAGGCCGAGGGCAAGACTACCAGGCCAAAAGGCTCAGCACCTGAGAAGTGACCCTGAGTGGTGAAGGGGAGGAGACAGAGCTGTGCCCCTGAGGGAAAAGTAGGTTGTGCTGGAAACAGAAGGAAAACAAGGCCTGGGCTGGGGTTGCACTGTTGGGAGAAGCATTTCCCCAGAGACGGTGTGGGGAACAGGATCTGCCTTCTTGCCCCTGGGGCAGCCTGGAGTGGAAAGCCTGGGTCTAACTGCCTGGTAACAGTGTAAGGCTGGGAAAGAGTATGCCTATTAAAAAGAAAATCTTCATGGCAATAATGATGAGGAAAAGGAACAAATGAGGTCCCCACTGTTTCCTGTCCAGATTTCTGCTCCAACCATAGAACACTATACCTCAGCCAAGACTTACACAGGATGGCCTGAGATTTAAAGGCAAAACAATAAAAATAATTTGTTTCTCTTACATGTTATCAAAATATTTGAACTTTTCAAAAAATGCTTTGTAACATTCCTAAGAAACAGACAGGGCAGATTTGATTTTCCCCATTTTGTAAACACATAAAGTGAGGCCCAGAACAGATGAATAACCTGCCTGGGGTCTCAGGTCCATAGCAGAGTCCTGAAGAATGATATGTCTCAGGGGAGTCAATCCATCTGCTGCCTGCTACCTAAGTCCACACTAAAGCAGGAGGACTGCTTGAGGCCAGGAGTTCAAGACTAGTCTAGACAACATAGTGAGACCCCAGCTCTACAAAACTTATTTTTTAATTAGCCAGGCATGGTGATGCATGCCTGTACCACCTCCCTAGCTACTCAGGAGCCTAAGGCAGGAGAGTTGTTTAAGCCTGATAGTTCAAGGCTTCAGTGAGCTATCATCATGCCACTGCACTCCAGCCTGGGCAACAGAGTGAGACCCTATCTCTAAAATAATAATAATAACAATAATGGTAATAATAATCTACACAAGACTTTATGAGGGCAACATCATTCATTCAAAATGATCCCCTTTGTATGCCACTCATTCTAAAAAGGAAATTCTGTACAGAATGGAAACTGTAATGTAAAAGCAAAACTAGACCTATACCTGTGGGCATTTTGCACCAGCACACAGGCCCCTCAAGTCACAGTGGAGCCTGTCACAGCCCCGCTTACCTGGGCAAGCCCCCGAGGTCAATCTCACTGCAGATATAGGGGCCTGGACGCAGAATCACCCACAACCCGATCTCCGCAGCCATTAGGACAAAGGCCCTAGGGAGGTAAACAACGTCAGCACATCCCAAGACAGTACAGGGCCAGGTGTCGGGGAGCACGTGCATCACAGGATGGCAATTCCTATCCATGCCTGCCTCTCTCAACCAGGGAGACAAACTGGGGTAAAGGGAAGGTTCGGTTCCTCACCCTCAGCAGAGCAGAGACTCCTCCAGGCTGGAGGCCACAACTGCTCCCAGTCTCAGACTATCCACACAGTCCCACCAGGGGCCTGAGGGGAAAAGGCATCAGCCAGGGTACAGGAATCTTAATAGTGAACCTGACCCCAGTGGCCCTGCTATCCTAGAGGGGCAGCCCCTGCCCTCACCCAGGTGGCTGGAGCCCCTACAGAGTCGATCAGCACCCAGGGTCTTCAGCCCCTCCAGGCTTCAGTGGAGATATGGGGCCCAGAGGCTGCAGCCCCAGCCCCTCTGAGGAGCAGATCATAGCCAGGGTACCTCGGGTTCTGAGAGCAGGGCCTCTCTATGTCCTGAGAACACAGCTCCAGACCCAGGCCCCTCTCTGGTTTTCTTTGGTTTCTAATCCACCCAAGTGGCCACCTCTCTGCCCTGCTCCAAAAGTAACAGCACCACATACTCCAGGTCCAGGTTCCCAGAGAAGTCAAATCTGCCTCTCTCTGGCTCATGCAGGTTCCACGGAACATAGCTGTAACAGAAAAGATCATTACAGGCAAGAGTTTGTCCTCCATTCCACTTCACTACCCAGATTACCCCCTTTAACCCTAAAGCTAGGACTACAACCAGGAACTAATTGAACAGATCTAAAGACCAAAATCCAGAGCTATCCAAGGAGGACTAATGTCTCATCTCCTTAGGAGATGGCAAGAAGTTCAACAAGATTTAAGCAAAACATAAGACATGCTGAGTAAAAGATTGGCTCTATGACCCCAGGTCAGCTTGTCATCTCCACTCCACACCCTTGGAGAAGAAGTAACTTTATTCGAAAAACAGCTAAAAATAGGGCAAGTAGGGCAAGAGGAAACCTCTGTTATCATCCTATTTTTACTGAAGTATCCAGAACCCCAAAACCTGCAACAGAATGGAGGTTCTAACTCTAAAGAGAGGAAAAGAAGCCGAGTGCAGTGACTCAACCTGTAATCTCAACACTTTGGAAGGCCGAGGCAAGAGGAGTGCCTGAGCCCAGGGGTTTGAGACCAGCCTGGGTAACTTGGTGAGACCCTGTCTCTACAATAAATCACAAAAACTAGCCAGGCATGGTGGTGTGCATCTGTAGTTCCAGTTACTTGGAAGGCTGAGGCAGAAGGATCACCTAAGCCCAGCAGGTCGAGGCTGTAGTGGCCGTGAGTGTGCCACTGCACTCCAGCCTGGGTGACAAGAGTGAGACTCCAACTCAAAAAATAAATAAAAAAATAAAAGAGATGGAATGAAGTGAGCCCTTGGGCAGGCCCAACTCAAGAGGCAGAGGGACGATTCAGGGGTGACAGCAGTAGTGACAGCTGCTCTTCTCTGCAGCACCTGCCAACTGCAAAGAACATTCCCAGGTGAAAAGAGGGGAGGTTGTCTGGCTTCCGATTCAGACACATGAGTCCTACGTTTTAGCACATAGAGACTGTCCTGCCTCTGCAAGACAGAGAGCAGAGCCTGTAGGTTCCTACCATCATCAGGACTCCTTTGGGGAAGTTGCACAGATGTGTTTCAACAATATTGTCATGGCTCAGAACACTGCTATGACTCTTTAAAAAATTATCTTCAAAATCAGTTCACAAGTCACCCAAGAAAAGCTATCTCCTTGATTTGTAATCACGTGTTTTTGCCTGAAAATGGAATAATTCAGTCAACTTGCTTTATTTCATAGACTTAGAGCCAAATATCTATTGGCAATTTGAGAAAAAAAAAACATTAAAAGATCCAGATTATTCACAACTGAACATATTTTTATTTTCATCCATTAGTAGAGAGTTCTATAAGCATCAGGAGGAAGGGAGACCCCAACCCTTCAGCCCCAAGTAGAGGGCTTGGGCTGCTTCCCAACCCTCCCCCCCCTCCCATTTTTCTACATGCAGACACCAGGCATCTTACTTGGAAGCCAGGCTTGGTGGGGGATGGAGCCAGCGCACTTACGTGGTAAGGGTATTCAAGCCACAGGCTTTCATCTTCAGCAAGCGGTCTCTCCAGTACTCCTTGGGCACACGGAAATAGTGGATGGAGCCCCCAAAGATCCAGAAGGTAGAGTCCTCTAGCACAAAGTTCTGGCCTTTTGCCTGTAGCCCTAACTGCCGATGCTGGAGCCACGAAGGGAGAAGAGTGCTCCAGTAAAACCTGGAGAGAAGAGGCATTCCTGGAAACCTAAAACTCCCTGAGACAAGGGCAGAGCATGGAAAGGAGACCAGCTCCCTTGCCTCCTTCACAGGTCCTCAGCATTTCTCTCTAAAGAGGGCCTGTTTCCAGGTAGCTAGGGAAAGCTCCCACCCTCCAATGCAGCCAAACCTTGGAAGGGGTCTTTCTTCAGCACCACTCACTCGGCTGGGACCCAATGCCAGGGAAGGGGAAGCTGATGCTGCAGCCAGGAACAAGACAAACACAACGTTCAACATGGAGACTCGGGTGCTAAAAGGAGAGAGGACGAGGCAGGTCACACTACATGGGAAGGGTGTTCTCAGGGGCTGAGAGGCTGGTGCCTAGTGTCAGGATTCAGGAGGGGTGCTGCATACAGACTGTCCTATGGCCGACTTTGCTGGGCCATGTGACTAAGCATGAAAGCAACAACTACTTCAAACAATACCTCCGAGCCCCCTCATGGCCACAGCTGCTCGACTCAGGGTGCAGATACCTGGAAAGAGGCATCTAAGTTAAACAGCATATATCCATTGACCAGATTTCCAGGTCTCGATTGCTTTCTGAAGATCAAGCATCTGCCCAGAGGTAATCCAGCATGGCAGAGTCCCACCAAGGAAGGCTGTTGGAAAGTTTAGCTTGTGAAAAAGCAACTCCTGGCATCTCTCAGGCTGGCCAAGGGGAGCCCCTCAGATTAATCCCAGTGACTTAGTGCCCCTATAGTGTTCTTCCCCCTCTTTTTTACCTAATCTCATGGAGGATGTGAGGCAAGCCAGCAAGAGAACCCGGGGAGCTGTGAATTTCCAGCCAGGAAGTATAGGAAAGTTGGAGACAGAAAACAAGAACATGAGTGAATCTGGGGCAAAAACGAATGCCAATTGGTGACTTTTTCCTCACCCAGTTTTCATTTCAGCACCTGACAGAGGAGGGCAACTACCAGGCCAGGCTTCTCGGCATCAAAGTTCCCTACAATGAGTCTGAGGGCCCAGGTGGCCAGAGATGGGGCAGCAAAATGCCAGGGCAGAAGATAGCATAGACACCACTGACCACTTGGGAATTTTGACATCACTCATCACTCTCGGGCAAAGAAAATTGCTTTTTACCTACTCCTTTCCACCTCTCACAGCCCCAGGCCTCAAAGCTCACTAAGAACCTGCAGACTAGAGTTCTGTCACACTGGGGATGTTATGGTCATCTGTAGGTCAGGTGGGAGCCTGTTCACCACATTTCCTTTCTCTAAAGAGAAAAAATTCTCTGTTCCAATAAGTAACTGTCAAATGACATTTTAGGACACAGTTCTTCCAAAGGGCCACCTACATGAGAGAGTGAGAACAAAAACGCTATCTGAAAGAGAAAGATCTGGATGTGAATTCTGACCCTGTGCTTGGCAGCACTATACCTTGGGTCAGCAACACCAGCTCTGTGGGCAGGAGTTTCTTCCCTGTGAAACAGGGTTAAGCCTGTCCCAAGTGATTGGAAAAACCACTGTGAGGGTCTGATAGAAATGAAATACTCCATGATGTGCGATAAAAGAGTTTCACCACTATTTGAAATAAACTTATTTTAGCCTGCTTGTAAAT
This sequence comes from Tarsius wallacei, assembly GCA_963574415.1. NCBI lineage: Eukaryota > Metazoa > Chordata > Mammalia > Primates > Tarsiidae > Tarsius > Tarsius wallacei. The sequence continues at coordinate 11,670 of CAUYQG010133678.1, read as the reverse complement.
ATTAGAGAGAACGGCCTCAGTGCATTTTATATCCCTAATACGAGTGAGGGCCATGGCCATCAGTCCCCTAAAGGTTTGCTGAAAAAAATCACTGGCAGGAGGCAGATTGATTTAGTAAGAGAAAAAGCATAAAAATGTATTTAACATTTATACAGGAGACTTCAGTTTGAAGACCCAACTTCCCCAATGAGTTACAGAAACTTAAAGACCATCTTGAAGTTGGGAAGAGGGCAAAGAGGAATTCTATTGAGAGACAAAAAATAATTGCTAGAGAAAAATGAATGGATACTTGGGAGAATAAGTGGATTGGGGAGCAGAGATTGACTTGCAAATAATTTTCTTTGCAAGTTGAGTTGAGTGAACCTGAGATACAGGCATTATTTTGTAAAAAGTTTGGGCTAGGTCTGGTTATGTTCTTTCCTGCAACAGATAATGAGATAACAGAGAATGGAAGCAGCTTTTTTAGGTCTGGGGAGATCAGGTCAGAGAGACCCTGAGCTTTCAGTTCAGCATGTCAAAACACCATATTGTAGGGTATCAGTTTCTAAGCCCCAACATATGGAATAATCCCAACTTTTCCATTTTTCTCCATTTTAATATTCATTTTATGTGCTAGACTTTGTGCCAAAACCAGCTTACAACTTCTAAAATTTGACAGTGAAAGATTCTGTACACTGGGATTCAATCAGACCGACCCACCACCTAGGCTAGGCATTGGACAACTGGGTCCTTGGGTGAAATCCAACCTGCCACCTGTCTTCATACGGCCTGCAAGCTGAGACTGGTTTTCACGTTTTTAAGTGGTTGAAAAAAAATCAAAAGCATAATATCTTAGGACACACAAAAAAATTATATGAACTTTACCCTTCCGTGTTCATAAACAGTTTTATCAGCATGCTACCACACCCTCTACATACACAGCTGCTTTTTACAGTTAGGTAGTTGCGGTAGAGACTATAAGGTCTGCGAAGTTGAAAACATATACTATCTGGCCCTTTCAGGGAAACCCACCGACCCTGCACTCATAGATGAAGCCCTGGACTGCTAAGATGAGGCCTTGGGTTCCTCTGGGCCCCTGTCCAGGCCTTCCTTTGACACCCCTGCTCTTCCCACCAGGCTCTTTCCTTTGGCTACAAGCTCCTGATTGTTCTGGCTTTGTCTGAAGTTTCCCACACCACAGACATAGGAGAGTTTGGGTCTCCACACCCTTGATTTGACCACACTCCAAAGAATGCATTTTCCTCCTGCCTAGCACTCCCTGGCTCAGTTACTCACCAGGCTCACCTGCCTACCACTCCAAAGCGCTCTCCTCAACTTTCCCATGATGCACCTACTGGGTTCACCCCTAGCTAGTATGAGCAAGAACTGGATGTGAGGCAGGGTAGTCAGGGTAAGTTAAACATAGATAGATACATTTCTTATAGGCAATTTTAATTTTTAGTAAGGAAGCATTCAGACATCTTGTCTGCAGGCTGAACCACTCTTTGGGTTAGAATGTGGATTCAACTGGACTGCCAGTCTATCTCACCCCTTCAGCTAGCCAAAGAAAAACACCATCAAGTGGCTCCTGGACCAGTAAGCATTACCTACAGAAATGTAAATCAGACCACCTTTTAGCTCTTAGTCACCAAATCTGACAAGTCAGCCTACCAACGATAAAATGTGTGTACCCCTGCCCATGGCAAGCTTTCCACAGTGGATATCAGTAGCCTACTCATTAGCATATCAATAACTAGGTAGCTATTATCTCTTTTTGAAAAAGGCAAAATGTGGTCTTTCTCCAAGACACCCATGCTGAGGCACATTTTCCTATATCTTTCTCCTTCTCTTTCCTTAATAAACTCTGTTTTAAAAACTTCACTGGCCACTATGAAATTCCTTTCAGTGCTGAGTCAAAGAGCCCACAAATTTTGCACTGCACACCACCTGGCAACAGACAGATTATTTTCTTAAAAACAGGGGCATTTTGACAATCTGGTGGTATAATACACACATGCACACACACATACACACAATACCATTGTTTGGTTTTTTTGGGGGGGGGAGGGGTTGTCAGAGTCTCACTCTGCTGCCCAGGCAGGAGCACAGTGGCACACTCATGGCCACTGTAGCCACAACTTGCTTGGATCAGGTGATTCTTCTAGCCTTCCAAGTAGCTGGAACCATAGGCATGCACCACTATGCCAGCTAATTTTTTGACTTGTTATAGAGACGAGGTCTTGCTGAGTTGTCCAGGCTGGTCTTGAACCCCTGGACTTAGGCAATCCTCTCACCTCTGCCTCCCAAAGTGCTGGGATTACAGGCGTGAGCTACCATGCCTGAACTCATTGTTTTTAAACAGTGATAATATAATTTAGCAATCACTCCATGAGGTTGCAATCTTTATGGATGCGAGGACCTCCTCTCACCCGTGATGAATTCACTGAGAAATCTAAGCTGTACTTCAATCATTTGGAATGCATGTTCTCAAGACTTCCCCTCACCCGTAAACAGAAGTTAGGAACATTGATGTGTACTTTAGTAAAGATTTGAAGATTGTGCTTTTGAAGTTCTGGCCAGAGAATAAGGCGGGATTGAAGGTACCTCTCTGTGACCCTCATTCCAACATATCCCTGCTAGTAACAAACACCCTTAGTCTTCTCCCTTGTTGCTGACTAATCATCAAGAAACCTCCTCTAGGCTGGCTTCTCCAGGTGTGGTCTGCAGGCTGCAGAGTATCTTCAACTGCAGCTTGTGAGATATGCAGAGACTCAGGCCTTACTTGAGACTTATGAATCAAAGTCTGCTTTTTAACCAGATTCCAAGATTAATGCTTGCGAAGCACCAAGCTGTATCTTCTCCTTTGACATATGTATATATATTCTCTCCCTGCATAGAGCTTCTCTTTGCCAGTGTCTTTATTACTACTATTTTCTAGGTTAAAAAATATATATATTCTCAATGCTTATAAAGAGGTGTAAAATAAATATTGCGAACTAAAAAATTCTATCTGTTATCAAATTCCAAATTCTGGAAAATTCAACTGTTTCCTTCCCGGTAAGAATTACACTGACCTTTTTTTGTTCTTGCCCAAATTCCTAACTAAGGAGCCTAGGAAGTCATGCCCAACAAACCATAAAGTCTCATCAGATGGATTTTTATTAACCCTGTGTAATGTGGCTTACTTTCCAACCTAACTCTAACATAACATCACAAAACGGATAAAGAAGGATATCAAAAATATTTTATGACCCTGCAAAGCCATCTCTTGGGGAAATTTGCATCTGTATAGAATCTCCTTTACAAAGATTCCCAGAGGAGCCAGTCATTTGCTATCTATTTTCACCAAGGGTTGCCACCTATGAGGCTTCATCTGTATACCAAGAACACTGGCTTCCTCAACCTCCCCCTTACCTCAATTCAACATTTCCTTTACTGATTTCAAAAATTCTTTAGCTGGAGCTTAACTCTTTCTACCAATTGCCAATCAGAAAATCTTTGAATCTACCTATGACCTGCAAGTCCTTGCTTGGAGATGTCCCCGCCTTCACAGGCCTAACCAATGTGAATCTCACATGTATTGATTAATGTTTTGCCTGTAGCTTCTGCCTCTCTAAAAATGTATAAATCCAAGCTGTACTTCAGCTATTTGGGATACATGTTCTCAGGACTTCTTGGGACTGTGTCACAGGCCTAGGTCACTCACATTTGGCTAAGAATAAACATTTTTAGATATTTTACAGAGTTTAGCATCTTTTGTCAATACTGGGAATTTTCTGAAAAGTTACTAGACAAGTTGTCAATATATTAATCAAAGGGATTAATTCACTGAGAAAGTGAGGATGATAAATGTTGTTTCCCCCAAAAATTGTGAATAAATGAGATGATACAAGTTAGAGCTCCATAGACACAAAGCACCATGCAAATGGTTATTAACACTAATAATGATCATTAACACTAATGATCATAATATTAAGAATAACCCCTATAATTTTCCTGAGTAACTCAGTAATAATAAAATAAAAGAAATATCAACTGTGTGGTTAGATTTGGTTAATTTGAAGGTCAGAGAGACTTTACTCCAAAATTAAACTTAATACCATGGAGCTAACCAAATCCCAAGGAAACACACCATATTTCTGTCACTTTTCCTAGTTAGCAGTTCATTCATTATTAATCTTTCTTTGAAGAAAAAGGGACGCTTGCCTTCTTTCGAGCTGAAGCTTATATTAACATTTTCTCCTGAAATTTCTGTTGCCTTTGTATCTTGGCTTCATTTTAGGGTAAATGACTCTTCAGTCTTAGAATAAATGGGACAACAGGCCTTTCCACTGACCTGAAGAACTCAGTCCTCAGGTTTTCTCTGCTCAGAGTCATGCTCTGCTCCTCCAATGAGAAGGGTGGCCATGGTCACTGTCTAAGGTGAGCTTCCTGGAAGAAGGCAGGCATGTCAGGACTTCTGATGACTCACACAACATAAGCCCTCTACAGCTTGTCCTTACCAATTTCCTTTTGGCAAATGGAAAAGTGTTTGTGCTGAAGACTGTGCAAGATACAGACACAAAAATAAGTTGTAAAGGAAACACAAAGCAGAGGATGTAGGTCCTGAGTTTTGCACCCAATGGTGAGGAATTCTCATTCAGCCATACCTGGTGAGGAATCAAGGGAAAAGGAAGTCTTCTATAGTACTTTATGCTTGATTATTGAAGTGGATGAAGAGGACAATGGGTACAGGCAGGCTTCAGTGGGCCGGATGTCTCCAGGCATTGGCAAAAGTTTTAGGTGGATGTATGTAGATGGAAAAGGGCAGATGAGCAGGTGGCAAGATCACAACCTCTTTGGATGGGAATGGGCCCATGAATTGTCAATTTTCAGAGAGGATCTTGCAGGGAGGCTGAGTAGGAGACCCCAATCCAGTCACCACCTTAAAGGTTCTCCTTGAGCAAGGTGTGCTAATCAGGGTGGTCTTGAAATGTCTCTTGTCATGTGAGCATCCCTGTGTCACCTGTAGATCCTGAAAACACTGGTCAGTAACCAGGGTCATGGTGGGGCAGGTAGGCCTCATTGGAGTCACAGTCATCTCCCTCATGCATCTGCTCTATCACACAGAATATGACTAGACACAGATGGGCCAGGATTCGCACAACCGGGCATGGCAGAGACTGTGTCATGAATATCTGAAGTATGATGACCTCTGGAAGAGACCAGGCAACACTCATGCAATCTGAGGCTGGCCAAGGCCATGGGCAAGCTGGGTACCTGAGGTAGGAGCTACAACTATAGTCCTTCGATTTCCAGAACATAAATCCTTACTGGTCCCAAGGGCTGGTTATTTTGGACTAAATAAAATGCATACTTACTTATCTGAGATGGTGGTTTATAAATTCAATTTCCAGGCACACTGTGTCCCTACTAGGTAGCCTCCCTAGGCAGAGGTTCAACTGAATACAGGTCTAGGGCATCATATTAAGATGCTGACCAAGAAGACACTTACTTCTTCATTAATCTAAGTGGTCATGACAGAGACCACTATTTGACAGTAGACATGCCCAAGGTGACCCCGACCCCCAAGGCATCATCACACATAGACATTTCCTCACTTGGATCTGTATAAAATGCAAATTTCTACTCATTACTCACAAAACTCTGGTTCAGTTCTGTTATAGGCTACCATGAGTTCTAACTTCCGTGAATATCCTGCTCCCCTGAACTGTCTGTTTGGGGATATTTCAGTCCCACCAGTCTTCAGCTCTGTTCTCTCTGTCCTCAGCAGAAGAGTTGAGGGCCTGAGGCGGGAACTATTCACTCTTTGACTCAGTCTAATGCCCTTAATACCTCTACACCAAGCTACTGCCTCTAGAACCAACCCTTGGGGTCTAAGAACGTCAGACCCAGGGAAACAGAACTCAGTCCCTGTGTCTGGCCCAACTTCCTGGATGTGCTCAAAACCGAGGGTTTTGGGTCCAAAGCTTTGGGTTCCTGTTTTATTGGGATAGGCACTAAATACTCCCCAAAACCCTGGGCCCTCCATTCCCAAAGTAAGAACAGGCATTTTACAGAGATACAAGGCCCCAAGCAAGAAGTCCACAGCACTCCTGCAGTCCTTGCACCTCTGCCCTTCCCTCTGAAAAGGTTCCCAGGTAAACCAGGAGCCCTGGCCTAGTACCCAGACTCTGACCCAAGGTAATACTGGTGGTTCAGAAAGCAGTATTTTCTCAACACTGCTGGAAGTATGTAAACTAGACCAAACCTTAAGATCCAAGAGTGAAATAACAAAAACTCTTTATTAGTAGTAATCAACCACATGACAACAGTAACCATAACAAAAGTATCCTGATGGTACTTTTACAGTGCTTTGGAAAAATGTACCACTGACAGCATCATGAATAGAGAAAGTACTGCATCTCAACCTAGAATGAAGTGAAAACTCTGTTAGATAACAAAAGGGCTCTATCTTGCTAACAAGCCTCTGATCTTGGAAATGTTTGTAGAGTCTAAATGATGATCTTGTGAAATAGGGACCAATATAACTATGCTAAATACTTTTGAAAATCTACCACAGAAGACTTATCTACAAAGATATATAAGAGATGAGCTAGTTCTTACAAGACACAAAGAATCCATATTGCCCCTATGGAGCTGAGTTCAGAATCTCCATTACACTGATCCAATAGCAATTAAATGTGCTGTTTTGGAAGTGTCTATCAGGATTGAAAATGAATACCTCTTATAGTCAGCAATCCTACTTACAGAAATATATCCAACAGATATTTGCTGCAACTCTACTTACAGTTAGCTAAAAAAAAAAAAAAATGGCAAACAATCAGTGCCCATCAATAGACAACTGTTTAAATAAATTATGTATCTAATGGACGAATGGTATAATACGTACAGGTATCTTCTTATATGTGAACAGAATACCTTTGAAAGAAACCATTATCAGTAATCACCTTGGGGGGAGGGATGCCTAGAGGCCAGGAGGGGAGTTTCTTTTCACTATATTCCCCTCATAATCTGAATATTTCATCGTGTTTATACATTAGCTACTCACAAAATGTATTTTTAAAAAACACAGAATGCATTCATAAAAGGAACAACCCCACTAACTGTTTTGCCTCAGAGTGTCAGAGTACAGATGCTGTGAGTATCAACTAGGAGTCTCTAATGGGCAGATGCCCATCAAGAAATATTTGCAGCCGGGCTCGGTGGCTCAGCCTGTAATCCCATGCCTTGGGAGGCTGAGGTGAGTGGATTGCCTGAGCCCGTGGGTTCGAGACCCGCCTGGGCAACTGGGCGAGACATCATCTCCAAAATAAAATAAAAAATCAGCCAGGCGTGATAGCACGCGCCTGTAGTTCCAGCTACTTGGAAGGCTGAGGCGGAAGGATTGCCGGAGCCCAGCAGGTCGAGGCTGCGGTGGCCGGGAGCAGCCACGGCACTCCAGTCTGGGCGACAGAGTGAGACTCCAACTCAAAACACAAAAAAAGAAAAGAAAGGAAATATTTGCTTCATTACCATGAGCCTCTAAAAATATTACCTGCCCTTCTATTCCAGAAGACCCACACAATGAGAACTCTTTTTCAATATGGTCTTTAATATACAGTGAAATAGATTTAAGCAAAAATTAAAACTGAGTGAAGAGAATTCAGCAAATATCCACCCACCAAAAGAACCCTGCCTCTGCTGGATAATGGCATGAGGGACGGCTGCCCTGTCCTCTTCAGGTACTCAATGTTCTAAAACCTCTTTCTCCCCAAGCTCCAGCATCTCCCGAACTCTTCCACAGAAGAGCATTTGACATGACCTGATGGAACTCTGTGTCATTTCATCAAGAACTAAGTGCTTTTATTTAACTTGCCACTTCCTTTACTTAAGGAGGGAAGAAACCTTTGGTCAATGTTCTGATAGTTCTGCTGCCAAGGCTAAGCAAAGGCTCTTTGTTCCCAATCTTTTGGATATCCCAGTCCCTTCCCTAAATCACAACTACACCAATACTGTTCAAGACAACTCTGGTCTCCTTCCACTGTTGGCTAGTATGGTCCTGCAAGAATTCCAACTCTACCTTCCTAGCACAAGCTGGCTCGGACATCCCACCTCTTCCTGAGTATGAGCTGCTGCCCAGTAGTCTCACCTGACAACCTGTTTTCAGACAGGTGAGTACCTGCTGAAAAAGACCCTACATAGATGCTGAAAATTCACTACTAGAAGATGAAAGGGACACCATTCAAAGGGTTTGAACATGCCAGGGAATATGACTCAGCCCTCAAGGCAGAGCAGAATCCTAAAATAGGCAAAGCACATAAAATCAATTACCTCCCAGAAGCACAGGAAGAGAGGCACAATTTTTCCACGTACCTTGGAAGACAGGACTGGCCACAATTTGGACCAAAGAACATGACCTGCATTGTTAAGTTATCCACCTTTACTCAAGAAAAGGAGTCTGATGTGCTCTCCTCCATTTCCTTCCTATAAGAGTTTGAGGTCTGGAATCCAGACAATGGCAGGACAAGAACAGAAAATGAGGCAGAGCTGAGAGAAGAAATGAACTTATCTTTGAAGAGCATGATGCTGGTTGCCCACCTTAAGGCTTTCCTCTTTCCCAAATTTTGCCTGATTTCAGGAATAAGGTATGCAGAGTTGACTGCATTTTTGCTCAGTGATGCATTTATATTAAGGAAAAAGTCATGAGTGAGAACCATGGCTTTTGATAACATCAAGCAGGCATCCTTGTGTTCATGGAGTGGGAGAAGGAAAAACTGGCTCAAAGGCTTGATAACATTGATATATGCACCAGAGATCTCAAAATATCCTGGGTGAAAGAAGCCAAACAAAAAAGAAAACACATATTTCTCGAAAACACCAGAAAATGTAAACCAATATATGGCAGCAAAAAGCACCAAATAAGTGGTTGCTTGGGCTGGGAAGCAGGGAGGAAGAGAAGGGAGGAATGACTAAGAGGTATGAGGAAACTTTGATAGATATTTTCACTATCTTAATCGTGGTGGTAGAGTCACAGGTGAGTATATTCTCAAAGCTTTTCAAACTGTACATGTTAACTATGTACAGTTTGTTGCATGACAACTATACTTCAATAAAGGTAATTTATAAGAAAGATCACTGTTCAAGCTGAAAAATTCTATGGTTGAAATCCTCTCTAAAGTCAACCTGATTGGTTCTTAGATATGATGCAATTCAACAGTTATGAAAGACCATAAACCAGCCCAAAGAAAAGTTGATGGAGGAAAAGAAAAGTTGTAGCCAAAACACCCCCCACCCCATGCCAACTGCTGTCCAAATACCTCCCTTCTGGTACAGAAAAGGGGCTGATCCTGACAGCTTGGCTCCACAAAGCTGTGAGCTGAGTGACCAGTTTTCATGTGACCTATATTTCACTGGCCACATCAACATTCCCCAACAACAACTGGGAGAGGCACCCACCTCCCACTCAGTTAATGAACTTAGTCAAAGCTGGAGAAGGCAGGAAGAGAGACAAAGAATATGTTTAACTCTGAACTCCAGAGTTATTAGAGTAGCTCATAATTATTGGCGTCCAGATCAAGTTGGACATCAGAAATTGGGCAGAAAGGGCCCATGAGGGTGATAAATTTTAAAAACACACCAAAAAGACACATATTCCACAAGATTCTATGAGATGGCCTTCAATTTGGTTCAGAGCTTCTCTGGTCTCTGTCTTACCTGCTGAGAAAGAAGAGGAGCAGGAAAAATAATGACCTCCCTAAGCACATCAAACTATTTCCACGGGCTTGAGTCACAGCTCATTATTCTTTGTTGCCATTACCACGCCACCCCGATGACCCTGGACTGACTCCTACTACAGCCACCCCACCCGGGTGGGGACACAGTTAACTCACCTGAGAAAATCTCAGGCTTCTTCCCAGCTAGGTCAACTGCCTGACACTTCATCACTGTCCCACCAGACAACAGCAAACACTCAGCCTCCTTCCCACATTACTTCCTAAAAACTCTCGGGATGTGCCTCTCAGTGCTACCCCTCCTGGTGACCTGTCTGGGCCACGTGTATGAGCAAGCAACAGGCTGCCTGCACACATCCAGCTTTTCTCTCTGAAGCTCAGGCTCCCTGACACCCTGCTGTATGCAGAAAGCTCCTGCTGCCTCTGCTGTAATTCTTTTGGGGTTTGCATCAGGCTTACACAGGGAAGAAAACTGCATATCCTGCAAGAGCCAGGACCAGTCTTCAAAGAGGAATGGATTAGAGATCACAGGCAGGATGGAAACAACTTGGGAACAGCTAGGGTAATGAAATACTCCCAAACAATATTATGACATCCTCTGTCTCAGAAACAAAGAAAAGACAAACGTCTTGAAAAGGTGTAAACGTAAAGAGTTTCTAAATGTGTTCCTGTGGCAGCAAAACACTTTCAAATATCTCCTTCAAACACGTCCCTATCTATCAGGAGAAGTTCAGAGAAACTAAGAGGGATAGAGAAGCGGAGGGGTGTTGTCTCTGCCACAGTTCCAAGGGCTCAGCCTTCAGCTCCTCAACAACTTTCACCACAAAACCATTTGATACCGCTGGTCGGCTTCCCACTGAAAGTTTTGAATATGGAAAGTGCCAGAAATTGACCTGAGAGATATGATCAGGGCTGTAGGATCCTATAAATAGATACAGTTTAGAAAAACTCTGGGCTAGGGCACCCAGAAAACTTTTACACAAGCTGTGGGTAAATCGTTCTATCACTGAACACACCCTCCCACCATAAACAACATTTTGTAAATGCAGAGAGGGAGGCATAAGCTCCTAACAGGTGAATGACGGGAAAGTGGAGAAAAATGACATATCAATCTTGGAACCGTGCAAATAAATCATGACTAAGGATCTTGGAGGCTCATGGGGCAGTGTTCTTACGACCATGCTGGGCAGGCTAAATCATTTTAGCCGTAAAAATGAAGGGGCCTGGGAGAAGAGCAGAAAGGGCGCCCCACGGAGAACTGGGGACAGGCAGTGAAGGGAGGCGTCTGAGAGGGATCTGAAGGTCAGTTCTGCCGACCTCTCAGATGGCCGCGAGTGTCCACGAAGAGCAGAGCCTGGACAGGCGCGGAGCGATGAGAAAGCTCAGGGCACAGACGCCTGGGCTCCCGGAAGGCAGCGCATGGAGTCACCCAGTGGCCTGTCTCTGGCAAGAGCAGTGTCTAGAGGGGCAGGGGGCCTCCGGGTGTTGGGGAGCTCCAAAAAAGAAGAGGCTGGGAATGCTCCCCGTGGGAACTCGGGATTGGCGGGAAGCGAGACACCGAAGTGTGAAGGGCTGGAGTGTGTGGAGTCCGGCAGGTGCCGGGCGGGGCTCCCTCTCACCTGCGGAGCACCAGAAAGCTCAAGATGACCAGCAGCAGGAGTCCGAGTGTGTGGAGCAGCCTCCGCGAGAGTCTCCACGTGGACATCGCGCGTTCGCTGCGCGTAGGACCGGCGTTCGGATTCCTGTCAGCACTCAGATGAGCGCGGGAGCCTCGGCGCGGGGGGCGGGGCCCCGCATTGGTCGTCTGGGTAACCGGCCCGCCGGTGTTCATTGGTTGCGGCTCGAGGCCCCGCCCCCGCAACGCCCAGGCGGGGCCTCGCGCGGGCAGAGGCGGGGCCTCGCGCGGGCAGAGGCGGGGCCTCGCGCGGGCAGAGGCGGGGCCTCGCGCGGGCAGAGGCGGGGCCTCGCGCGGGCAGAG